>JAMBLF010001045.1:0-148092 GCA_030578115.1 Leucoptera coffeella
GTTCAGGATTAAACGGATAGTCAGCGTTAATTGTGACAGGGTCAGCAGTAATACTTGTAAGGGTAATAATATGTGTTTGTACTAGTTCGGTTGTAATTGAACTCTGAACTTGTATAGCCGAACCGAACGAGTATAGGTCGGATGAAACGCTTACGCTTTTATGCTTATTAGCAATTAAAATTGAGGTTCTATTTACGCTGAAAAGTGATAGTAAAGTATGTATAATAAATACGAGGTAGTAACGTATTTAATTACTCTCTTCTTTTTCTCTATTTTAAGTCAATATATCGACATAACCTCCGAGCTGTATAACCTTATATAAAGATAACCTAAATCTAACTTAACATACCTCCTCCACAGTGCCACTGGCATGATGCAGAGGAAATCCCCTCCGTCACGAGAGCACCTGCATAGCAACAAGCCCCTGTCTGCCGCCGCTGAGAGCACAGTGCATGATGGCATAGACTCCAAGGACGAACCTGGGGACTTTATTGAGACTAACTGCCATTGGGTAAGCATTGATACACATACATAAACAATCACGTCCTTTAATCCCTTTTGGGTGGATAGAAAGAACCTCATATATATAATATCTTATAGCTAAACTGTCGGGATCTGTATGGGCATTGATATAATATTGGTGACAGATTGCTAGATCTTCGTCAAGATTTTTTAGAAGCGATATACTCGTACATATCTTTATACACACCCAATGTATAGCAATTATACCTTGAGCTATGATGATTCCCGTGTCTATGCGTCTCTGTGATTGCAAATTAGTTCCTTTATGACTATCAAAACCACTCACACTTATAAAAATTTTAGTGTTATCATTACATCATGAATAATAACTAACGGGACTTATCGCGTATGTTTTTATATAATAAAGTTACCTTTATTAACACGAGGTTTTTTATAAGTCCCGTTAGTTATTAACTATGAAAATCTGTGTGTGTGTAAATCGCGAATCTCTTAAAACTATTATCATTACATGTTCTTAATTCTACACGAACCTTAATAACAAGATATCTCTAATGCCCATTTTCCTTCCAGGTGGATTGTAAGCTAGAATTTCCGACCCAGGACGATTTGGTGAAACATATAAACACAGACCACATCCACGCTAGTAAAAAGGCTTTTGTGTGTCGATGGGTAGGCTGTTCCCGGGACGAAAAGCCTTTTAAAGCCCAATACATGCTGGTCGTTCATATGAGGAGACACACTGGAGAGAAACCGCATAAGTGTACTGTAAGTATATATATTATATATTTTAATTATCTTGATTTAAAGTCGTATAAACTACCTGGTCATTAACGACTAACAATTGTTTCTTATATCTAAGTTACAGTATACATGTTAATTACTTTAAAGTACTCATTAGTGGCCCTTTATCCAGATTCATTCAGACATGTGTGAATATCTGTTGGAATATTAGCTAGCTGTCTTTCCAACAGATATCCATTGCAATCTAAGTTACATTTGATACACTTGTTTTTGCCTTGTTTTGTGATCAGATGAATGTGTGAAAAGTTCGTGTGCCCTTGTAAGTATATTGTATTTGTACTATTTGACGAATATCAGCGTTGGCAGTGTGAATTTCACACAATCAACATTAGTAGAGACAAATCCTATTCACACTTGCGCGGGGTTGCCATGTGCGCTTGGTTCCCTTAATGTAAATTAATATAATTAATTCTTTTCTCTATTAGTGTATATTTTTTACTGTGTCTAGTGTGAATAAATGGAATTTTCTTTATTTTTATTTGTTTGTGATGTAAATAAGATGCTACTAACTGCGATTTCGTCTTGTAAAACTTAATATTATGTGGTCAAATAAGTTTGGATATAAACAAAAATACTACTTAGAAATAAATATACGAATAAATTGCTAGATAATTACTCGTACTTCAATTATTGTGCTTGTGTTTCAACATTGGACATTGAAATATAGTCGAAAGTATCAATACTCGTGACATGATATACAACGACAATAAATAAAAACTTTTTTTATTGGATACATACGTGTATATTCGTAACATTAAGGTACCTTATAATATTTTTTGTAATGAAAATAATGCATATTGGTTCAATAATATACTTTTTCCTTACGTAATCCTGCAATACATTATATTTACACTTGATTCCACATTCCAGTAAAAACCTGCTAAACATTACTACACCTCTACACACACCAAAGGCCTTCTGGGATACTTTGGGGAGCTGGGGTGGTTTGATTGACTTTCGTCTCAATACGCAAAATAGGCGCTAGTCGTCGAGTTGCGGACACTAAACCGGCTTCTATCTATCTACACCTCTACACATTAAACTCACTTCCACTTCTTTCCAGTTCGAAGGCTGTTGCAAAGCCTACTCCAGACTGGAGAACCTCAAGACCCACCTGCGCAGTCACACTGGAGAAAAGCCTTACACGTGCGAGTACCCAGGGTGCGCGAAAGCCTTCTCCAACGCCAGCGATCGCGCTAAGCACCAGAATAGGACTCATAGCAATGAGGTAAGAAGGGACATGTCATCAATCAGCCTATGACAGTCCACTGCTGGACGTAGGCCTCCCCAAGGTAACGCCACAAAACACGATCACTCGTGACCCTCAGCCAACCACTACCAGCGACCTTTTTCAGGTCATCGGTCCATCTGGCAGGGGGCAGGCAGGATATGTCACCGTAAAATAATTCGTAAATTTATAATTTTCCTACAATGTTTATGGATCGATGTTTCAGGATCTTACTAATGTATACTCGTCAGTATATTAATGTACTGCTTGACGTAGCAAATTGATTTTATGAAAGTACATACATACATTATACTATATTATTTTTACTTTATTATTTATATTATACGTACATACATTTTAGTCCGTCCCTAGGAAATTTATAAACTTACGGTTCGTGTTATTTTCTCTTAACTGATACATTTTAATCTAAGGTATAATTTACCAAGATATAATTTACCCGTCCAAAGAATATTTTGTACTTTTAAATGAACATATTTAAACGTTAGTTTTGTCTGCATTTGCGTGTGAATGAATAAAAGTAGGTGAGCCTTAGATCATGTATAAATAATCTGAAAGTCGAAACGAAATTCGTCTTTTCCACCTGTATGCCGAAATACCTTTGCAAATCCACAATTATACAGATGGCCATACCAATCACTCTTGACCACAAGCTAACATGTTTATAATAGTACTAGCGACCCGCTCCGGCTTCGCACGGGTATAAAATAGCCTACTCCACTATTTAATGGATGTTATTATACATATAAACCTTCCTCTTGAATCACTCTATCTATTAAAAAAAACCGCATCAAAATCCATACAAAGGGACATAGGGACAGAGAAAGCGACTTTGTTTTATACTATGTAGTGATGTTCTAGTTACTTAAACTGTTATTCATTTCCAGAAACCCTACGTGTGCAAGGCCCCTGGTTGCACCAAGAGGTACACCGACCCTTCGTCATTGAGGAAGCACGTGAAGACGGTGCATGGAGCAGAGTTCTACGCTAGTAAGAAGCACAAAGGTATGTTTGTTATGTACTTTAGTAATGTTGTATTTATATTGCCAAACATACCAAAGTGTAGTTTTAATAATATTCGTTTGATCTTATACTCTTGTATGATTGTGTCTGTCTAAGCTAAATTTAAAGAAAAGCAAATAAAAATTAATAGTAACAGTTTGAAAATCGTAATGTTTACGTTATTCATCTACAACTATGACTTCTAGATTTACAATAATTCCAGATTTCTTGAAATTCCTATAAAATACATGTATTCACTGTTCAATTTATTCATAATACAACTCTCGCTAATCTCACAATCTTTAAAATCACCTCAGTGATAACAATAAGTAATGACACACTCTCATTCCCATTTAAAGTCAAACTCAAATGTTTTTATTCAATATAAGTACAAGTATAGTACATTCATTGAAAGTCAAAACATTTGCCTGACACTGGTTGTCTCTTGGCATTGAAATTCTACCGTTGAATTCATTAAAATATATGCTACAATTACTGTTTAACTAACGTCTTATCCTGAACATTTCAGGTTGCGGTCGTGGTGAAGACTCGGCGGAATCTGGAGGTGGTGGTGCAGGCTCATCTCCAAGGTCGGAGGAGGGTGGAGTGCCCCTCGGCATGAGAGGACATACGTCTTCAGCGTCAGTCAAGAGCGAGAGTCCAGCTTCACCACTGCCACATGGAATGCATACTACAGCGCATCAGGTATTAATAACATACATACTAATAACGGTAATACAGAAAAGTAAGCAGAGATCTATTTTTCTTCTATTTTATAACGAAATACTTAAAAATTTCATCAAGGACACTGTTTCATAAGTGTTTTCTTTATTTTGATCGGTCTTTCTAAGAAAATTTATGTACAGATTTCCATACTAAATGTTGTTTATTGATTAGAATGCTCTTTTTTCGTCAAAACAATTATTTCATCTATTTAATATCACAAACAACTCATGTCACGCTGGAGGTAATCCCTAAACGAGATTTGTCTCTGTTCATTTGTAAATGTAGTGTGTGTGTGCAATAAAGAATAAATAAACATTAATAATAATTACAATACAAATGACCTTAACAAATTATCATCCAAATTCAATCATCTAACACTGACAATACCCAGCGTTGCTTTATTTCCATGATGGAACGAAAACCGATGTATATGTCATGACAATAATCAAACGAATAATCAACGGTAGAATTATAATGCTAAGAGACAATGAAACAAACTTTCAATGAATGTACTGTACTTTTACTTATGTTGAATAAAAACATTTGACTTTGACTTTTTTTAATGATGATTCTCCTTTCCCAGCTATCAACTCAATGTGGTGGAGACTTGGACTTCGGAGGGTCTGGTTTAGGTGGCTTCAGTGATGAACATGGAGCTCCATACTTCAGGCTTGATGGAGAGGTATATACATTGAATTTAAATCAGAGACCAAATGGGGATATTATAATAATCATATTAGCTGCAGTATGATGGAAGTTTAAGTTTTTTTCATTACTCACATAAACAACACGACCATTATTATTCTTTGTTTGTTCGATAGATGGTTTGATAGTAGATGTGTATTTCCGTATTTGAAGAGTTAGTTCTTCTACGGCCACTTTCAACCCATGTGGTAAACAAGTTTATTGTTTATTTCCGTACGTTTAAGATGCTAAAAAGAACAGGTTCAAATAAAATAGAATAAAAAATAAATATGCGAAAAGGTACGAGCTTCAACACAAATACTAGGTTTGTAAGAGCATGAATATGGATTATTGCATGTCAGGTCAGCTTACCACCAAATAAAGTCACTTACCCCTAATCCCTCAATCGCCGTGACATGCACTAGGATATAAAGCATCTAGTAAGCATTCTGACGTCCCGGAATAGATCGGAAGTTTAGTACTACACCAGTGTATTAAGACACATATATATATATATATATATATATATATATATATATATATATATATACATATATTAGGTAAGGGTCACTCGAAACCCGCGTTTCACTTGATAGACAGCACCCAACGTGATAGGTAGTGAACCATATCGCCGTATATAGGCACTGGCTATTACCTATCCCGAGGGATAGGCAGGTTTCCTCACGAAGTTATCCCTCACCGTTAGCGACTGTAAATTATGTACGTAAATGAAATACACATATTTAAATTTCATTCATTGGTACATGCCAGAGCCGGGATTCGAACCTAGAACCTTTGCTCATAAAAAGTCCGAGTTCTTACCCACTGGGCTACAGCCGCTTAAGACACATGTATTCCAATATATTAATCAAACCTTCAATTTTAGGTGGAACAAGAAGTAGTAGGAGAGGTGGGTCAGCTACCCCTGATGCTGCGAGCCATGGTGGCGATTGGTGAACCCAGGACCCAACACCACACTCCGCGGTTCGGGAACAAAATGGGCCTGGCTGGACGCATGATGCCGCCTGTTTGCGATATCGGTGGCGTTGGTAAGTTAATAGATTAGATTAGATTTATTTATAACATTGCAACAATGTCACATAAAAATAAAATACAATTAACACATGTCTAAAGTTACAATGATCGTCATATATAAAAATAAAATGAAAATGACAAAAATAATAATAATAATGTCACAAAATAATAATAATATGTATATAAAAAATATTAATTTATAACAAATTTAAAATACGATAAGTACGTCAGTACTCTTTCGTCATATACTCTTTTACAGAGTAAATTATAGTCTCAATAGTTATGTATCTGCTTTTCTGTTTGGGAAGTAGAGGTGTGATTATATGTATGAACTGTGTATGCGATTTATATGATAAGGAACACAAGGAAAGGAACTGTGCTAAAAATAGGCTTACAGTGGTTTTAAAACCATCTTATTACTCCAATGATAGTAATAAAGCAAATCCATTCGTGAGTTTGTTGTGAAATAAATCAGTTCAAAAGTTTACCAAGAACCTACCAGTATCAGTAACTGCATTCAGAAACTTAGCTTTTTGGTTCTAACTAGGTGATCTTTACCCTTTTGGGATGAACAAAATATAGGAGATAAAAGATTTCTTTGGTCACTTGTAGCACAAAGAACAAATTGCTTGCCTAATACCTTAGTGACCTTCTATGAAAGGCAACTAGTTACGGCACTCTTATAACGTCACAGACTAGCAATAACCTATTGTATGAATTTCCAGGTCAAGGCGGCCACCCAGGGCGTACAGACTTAGGTACTACCGGAGTGACGTCAGAGCTGAAAGTGGCTATTCCCAACACCAGGAGAGATTCTGGCATATCCTCGGGCAGCAGCCTCTACAGTGCCAGGTAAGAAATGACTATTGGCTATAGAAATACACAAATAGACAACATATTTAGAAAGGAGGTCACCGCGTATGTTTTCCTATAGACGGGTAGACAAAAAGGATTCTTATTTCTTTCAATCCATGCTAAACACTTGTTTCATTGCCATCTTTATAGACATACCCTGATACACACTTGATGGTTATTAGTACTTGTGATCCTTTTTCTAAATGTCTTCGTCTAACTGTCATTACTAAAGCCATTATTAATAATTGTTGAGGTAGGAATCCGCCCCTCCACTAATATGTATATATAATCTATAAATCTAATTTCATGTTTTCTTATAACATTTATATATAGGAAATAAAAATAACTATAACTACTAATTTTCTTTGTTTCAGATCCTCAGACATATCCCGCAAAAGCAGTCAAGCATCAGTGATATCTGGAGCCATAGCCACTACCACTGGGGTAGCTGGTCAGCAAAGAAACGTGTCGCAGCACACAGTGGTCTATGACCAGCTGTCACCCGACAGCAGCAGAAGGTATTTACTTAAATAACATTTAATGGAAGACGTAAATACTAGTAAAATACTAACTAGCTGCTGTCCTTCCCGGCATGTAATAACAGCTGATTATCTAAGGATGATTATGGGCAATGCAATCTATTTAGCGATGGGCTAGCAACCTGTCACCAATGTTCTATATTAATGTCACCACGATACCAATCGTTACGGCGAGGTAAAACATAAATTTATCATGGTTATTAATGAATCATACCTACATATTTTTTTTAATTAGAATCTATATCTTTTGTGTACTGGATAATCCACATTTATCTCAATAATAAAATACCTACAATGTAATTATTAAAGTATTAAGTAGTAACATACTAGGTATTTCTAATGTCTCCCTTCTTACAGATCTAGTCAAGTATCGTGTGTCGGCTATGCTCCAACCCCACCGTCTGCGCTGGCCGCTGTACAAGCAGTCAGGACTTCGCAAGGAAATCAGGTTAGTACTCGAACGAAGAAATTCTAAGTATATGTAAGGTACACGAAAATGTATGTACGATTTTCCACTATGAACAACGTACACGTCAAATATTGACCAGTCCTTGCTTTGTCTATCTCTCCCTACGGTCTGTTGAAGGTAATCTCTAAACGAGACAAGTAGGCATATTGTACAGTATATCTGTCTCTAGTAATGCAATAAAGAATAGTATTGAAGTTGTATTAGCTACATAATATTAGTATTTTATTTATTGCATTGCAGTTACAAGGATGATATGAAACTAAGGATATCATATTACTATATACGATATTATGTTATTATTCATCGATATAAACGGATATTAACATATACCCTACGCTCAAAAAAACATACATACACATCACGCCTGATTCCCTGTAGAGGGGAAGGCAGAGATCACGGATCCCCATTTGTCTCGATCCTGACAGACCACTTTCGCTTCATTGACATTCATACATCCTCTCATACACTCTCGGCGGTTATAGGTACTCGTAACGTCACCTTTTTTCAATATAGCGTCTATCTGACTGTTATATGTCTTATAAGACTTAATAAGACATATAACAGCTCAATAAAACATTTGTGTTTACCCCAAAAACAAATAAAATCTAACCGTAACCTTTTCCCCAGGCGGTCCTCCTCCGCGGCGTGACCTGCACAGAGGTCAGAGCAGAAGAACTGACCTTGGAGCTGGACCCCAACATCCAGATCAAGGAGGAGGCGAGGAGACTGAGCGAGCAGTCCAACATCAGCGACCCCTCACAAGCTTATCAGCCCTACCCTTGTAGTACGGATGATGTGGTACGTATTGTCAATTAACCTTTCAATCAATCAATCAATCAATCAGCCTATGACAGTCCACTGCTGGACGTAGGCCTCCCCAAGGTAACGCCACAAAACACGATCACTCGTGGCCCTCAGCCAACCACTACCAGCGACCTTTTTCAGGTCATCAGTCCATCTGGCAGGGGGGCGTCCTACACTACGTTTACCGAGACGCGGTCGCCATTCGAGAACCGCTTTGCTCCAACGGTCGTCGGTTCTGCGACAGACGTGACCGGCCCACTGCCACTTCAGCTTGCAACATCGATAGACAATGTCTACGACATTGGTTCTCTGCCGGATAATCTCGTTCCGGACTCTGTCCCTTAACGAGATACCCAGCATCGAACGTTCCATTGCCCGCTGAGCGACATGTAATCGGTGAGCCAACCCGACTGTCATGTTCCACGTCTCGGCACCGTATGTCATTACAGGTAGGACGCACTGATTGAAAACCCTGGTCTTAAGACACTGCGGTAGTGGCGACGAGAAGATATGACGCAACTTCCCGAATGCTGCCCAGCCCAGCTGCACTCTTCTGGAAATCTCACGCTCGAAGCTGTCCCTACCCATTTGTAGAACCTGGCCCAGGTAGACATATTCCTGGACCACTTCGAGCGCCTCTCCACTGATCGTGATCGGTCCCGGGACAACGAGCTCATTGAACATGACTTTTGTCTTGTCCAAGTTCATCCGGAGACCGACCGACCGTGAGGCAGCGTTAAGACTATGCAGCATTCCCTGTAAATCCTGCAGCGAACCCGCCATTATGACAATGTCGTCAGCGAAACGGAGGTGCGTGAGGTATCTGCCATTGACATTGATACCCATCCCAGTCCAATCCAGAGTTTTGAAGACGTCCTCCAGTGCGTTCGTGAACAGTTTCGGGGAGATGACATCCCCCTGTCTCACTCCTCTGAGCAACTGTATAGGACCTGTCTTTTGGTTTTGGACTTGAACAGATATCGATGCCACGCTGTATAGGCTCCTCAACACCTGCACATAACGCCAATCGACCTGGCATCGCTGCAAGGATTCCAGAACAGCCCAGATCTCGATGGAGTCGAAGGCCTTCTCGTAGTCCACAAAGGCAAGACACAGCGGCTGGTTATACTCATGAGACTTCTGTATAACCTGCCGCACTGTGTGGATGTGGTCTACGGTACTGAAACCTTTTCGAAATCCGGCCTGCTCCGGCGGCTGGAAGGCGTCAAATCTTGAGGCCAGACGATTTGTGAGCACTCTCGAGAACAACTTGTAGACGTGGCTTAGGAGCGCGATAGGCCTATAATTCTTCAATAGGGCCTTGTCTCCCTTTTTGAAGAACAAGGCCACTACGCTCCCACTCCACGCCTTCGGGGTAGTCCCATTAGCTAGGACGGAATTAAATAGGTGCTTGAGCTTCTGCAGGACTGGAGCTCCTCCCGCTTTTAGAAGCTCCGAGGTTATTCCGTCTTCGCCGGGAGCCTTCCCATTACGAAGTTGTTTGAGAGCGCTCCCAATTTCGTCCTCGTCCACGAGCGGGAGATCATCAGTGTAGTGGCGCACCAATGTGGCTCTTGGGTCCTTCGCATCGGGTGGAGGCTTCGGGGCATGCGAGGAGTATAGATGGCCGTAAAAGCCCTCAACCTCTTTAAGAATCCCCGGAATTGAAGTGACGGTTCTGCCCTCTGAGGTTTTCAGCTTCGTCAGATTAGACGTACCCATTCTTTTACAGAAGACTTTCGACCCCCGATTCTGCTCAATGGCCTCTTTGATGAGTTTCGCATTGTAGCTTCGGAGGTCGCGTCTCACCGATTTTCGGATAGTTTTATTGAGACGTTGGGTATCTGACGAAGCTCCCTCTGGCAATTCACGTCGAATCCGCATCAATTCCAGGGTTCCGCTTGAGAGTTTAGACCTTCGGCTGCCTCGCCCTCCCATGAAGCATCTTCCACCCACTTCGCGAAGTACCCTCACCACATCATCGAGGTTCTCGTCAACACTTGCCGTGGTATTCAGTGCTTCGAAGCGATTGCGTAGTTCCAGCTGGAACGCTTCAGAGCTGTGCACGGATTGGAGCATCGTTGGGCGAAGAACGGATCGTCTTAATCGGCTTCTCTCGGCTTTAAAGTCGAAATTCAGGGTGCCTCTCACAAGGCGGTGGTCACTGCCGGTCTTAAACCTATTGACCACTGAGACATCCCTGAACACGTACTTCCTGTCTGCCAAGATGAAGTCGATTTCGTTCTTCGTCCTACCATCTGGGCTCTGCCAGGTCCACTTCCTATGGGGCTTTTTCTCAAAGAATGTGTTCATGCAGAACAGCCCCTCTTTATCCAGGAAGTTGACCAGCATCTGCCCTCTGGCATTTCTGCATCCAACCCCGTGCGCTCCGATACGCGATTCATCGCATTCGCGCACTCCCACTTTGGCATTGAAGTCCCCCATGACAACGGTGTAGTGGGTCTTGGTGGTGTTATGCATCGCCTTGGCGATATCTTCATAAACCATCTCGACCTCACTGTCTGGGTATGCCGACGTCGGCGCATATACCTGCACGACCTTAAGAGAGTATCTCTTGGTCAGTTTCAGTACTAGGTACGCTACCCGGGTCGACACACTCGAAACCTCCAGCACGTTGTCACGGAGAACCTTGTTGACGAGAAAACCTACGCCACCCTGTGACTTCTGGTCGCCCTCCCGGAAGTAGAACAGATGGCCTGATTCTAGGGTAATGGTGTCCTCACCAGATCTTCGGACCTCCGATATCCCCAGAACATGCCACCTTAAATTAGTCAGTTCTACCTCCAGTTGCGCCAGGCTTTCGTCCAGCCGTAGACTGCGTCCATTGTACGTCGCCAGTGTCAATTTGTGGCAGCTGTCCGTAACCCGGGGATTCTTAGCACCCCCTGCCCTACCGTAACCGAGACCGCTGCCGTGGGCCGGAATAGTAGGGCGACCGGGAACTGGGGGCCATGTGTTCGTAACCTTTCTCATGGGGGGTTATTGCCCTTACTCACCACGCTGGGCAGGCGGGTTGGTGAGCGCAGAACGTAGCTCTTCGCACCAGTGACGCTGCTGCCCGTCACTGGTCTGTTGCATTTAGCCACGCTTGATTAAGAAATGGTTATACCGCCATTTGTCGGTCGCCAGAGCCTCGTTAGTTATAAAGCAGGATGCACCACGGGCAGGTGAGGTTGGCTTGAGGCACTAGGGTGATAGTGTGCCCCCTTACATCCCGAACCTTTAGTTCATATATAATTAATAAATATATGAATTCGACGTAGCTCAGTTGTTTGGGGCTTGGCTCTGTATCAGTGGGTACAGGGTTCGAATTCCGTTTGAGCATGTACCAATGGAAATGAAGTTTAATGAATTTCTATTTACATTTTTGCAATAAAAACAAATTTGCGAAATGCATCGAATTATACGGTGAAGGAAAACATCGTGAGGAAACCTATCTGTTCCCCGAACAGCGCCTGGCTTGCCACCTGTCACATTGAGTGCTATCTATCTGGTCAACACGTGGGTTCGAGGTAGCCATAGAATGACTACCTCCGCGATTGTGGAGATGGATAACTGAACCTCTGACTACCCCGAATAGGTCGTGAAAGCGTTTGATTGTTTTTTGTTCATATATAAGTTATAGTCAATAAATACATCACACTCGTCTGTACAGAGATCAGGGATCCCGATTTGTCTCGATCCTGACAAACTACTCTCGATTCATTGACTTACACCTCCTCATACACTATAGTCCACTGCTTTTTTATTAATGTCTTATGTATATCTATTCGTCAACCTAATGTTAAAATAACTAATGACTTATAGTTTGAGGTAGCATTAAAAACTTTAATTAATTTTGGGTATGTACACTTGAACCTTTAATTAACCTAAAAGGAGTAATGGTTGGCAATGTTTATGTATATTAATACCTTTTTTCACAGGGTGATGCCTCATTTCCCTTCAAGACCGAAGATGTGGACTCCCACGAGAACCCCACTTACAAGACATCCCGTTCTAACTCCAACAGCACGGTGGTCGTGACTACAGCGCAAGTACACCATCCTAACCAGGAAGTTAACTTGGAACAGGTAAGAAAATATATTCATGAAATTTGTACCCAACAATTGTGACACCTAATGATAAGGCTAAAGTCTCTTATATATAGCGTAAAAGTGAATGTGTCTCATCTGTCCTTTTTTAAATATTGTTGAGAAAATTGTTTAATATTGATTTACCAATAAAACATAATGCATACAAATATTGACCTCTTAATTTCCCTATCGAGATACACCAAGACGATAGATCACCACCTTGAATGATCCTGGCAAATCCCTCTTGTCTCGCTCAGATACATTTGCCCTAATTAACATATGACTAAGGTTTGTTTCGCTTATCACAGGTTGCTGAAGGAGAAATGGTGGAGAACAAGTTGGTGATACCCGATGAAATGATGCAGTATCTTAACCAATCAATCTTAGGTACAGACGCTCCATCGCAGGCTCACGATCCCAACAAAAGCAACGAGAACAAAAACTCTAAAAACCCCGCAGGGAACAGTGCAACCAAAGACAAAGTGACCAGTGACATAACTAACTCTAGTGACAAAATCAGTGACGTTGCGACGAGTGACGATTCCTTGTTGAAAAACTTAGGTGCCATAGGAAGTGATCTCAATATAAGTGATATACAAGTCGATCTCCGCTCGTTAGACGTTAGCATGTCAGGCAACAGTGGCTCTCTTTTAGCCACCAAGTCCCTTGACGAGAAACTGCAGGAGCAGGTCATCAAAGAAAACCCTACAGAGGAAGCAGGAGATAAGGAACCAGTGAAAAAACCAGTAGAGGAGCCTAAACCTCAAACGAATCCGTTGCAATCTTTGCAAACGATGGCATCCACTCAATCCACCGAACCAAGCTTGGTACGGAACCAGAAGCCTATGTCTATGCAACAAAATCAAGCAATGAGTCCTAAATCTATGACAATGAGTCCGCAAACGGTTGTCCAAAACGTCATGAGTCCTCAAAGCATGCCTCATAGCATGATGAGCCCTAGAAGTTTACCGCACAGTGCCATGAGTCCTCAAAGTGTTATGAGTCCACACATGAACATATTGAGTCCACCAAGCGTTTATAACGTCATGAGTCCGCAAAGCGTCATGAGTGTCATGAGTCCTCAGCATAACGCTATGAGTCCGCAACACAACATTCAGAACATGATGAGTCCTCAACAACAAATGCAGATGATGAGTCCGCGACAGAACATCAACAGTCCTATGTCGCAGAACATTGCAAGTCCCATGATGAATATTACTAGTCCGATGTCTCAAAATAACATGAACGGTGTTCCGAGCCCCATGCATCCGGGCCTACAGAGTCCCATGGCTCAAGGCATGAATAGCCCGCTCCATCAAGGCATGAATGGACCCATGAACCAGCAAATGAACAACGCTATGGCTCAAAACATGCCCAATGGTCTCAACTGTCCTAACCCTAACATGATGGCTATGAACCAACAGATACAGAATTGTGGACCCCCGCCTAGCTACCCTCACAACCAGAGGCAAAATGTTAAAATACCAAATCAGAATTTCAACAATCCCAATCAATATCAGAACCAACAGTTTCAGCAGCCTTACCCGGTTGCAGGACAAGGGAATATGAGGAACCGTAACATGCAGTACCAAATGATGCCACAGTTCAACCAAGTACAGATGTCAGGTGTGCCCCAAAACAACCCGAACATGATGTACCCTAACCAGCCAATGAACTACAACCCTCCACCAAACTACCCTATGCAGAACAACCAAATGAATCCATTACAAATGTCCAGATCTTCTGGAATGAGCGTGGACAACAGTGCAAGCGTGGGACGAGGCACAATGAACAGTTACTGCGAATATCCACAGATGCAACAACAGCAAATGCAGCAGTACAACCAAAACTTACAGTACCCACAACCGCCGCCTTATAACGCAGCTGTGAACAACGTCATGGGTCCACCACCTCCCAAAAACAACCACCAATATAACCAAACGATGATGAACAACAATCAATACTATAACCATCAACGCCCTTACAATCAGTGGGATTACCCTGGCAACCAGTTCAACAAACACAACATGCAAGGTCAGAAATCTGCCCAGAATTCTGTCAACATGTCCACGGGAAGCCAAAGGCCTAACGGTGTTGGTACAGTCGCGAAAAACGACCAGACTGACTGTAGTATGAACAGCTTGAAGGGGCAGAATACCCAGCCGAGTGAGGTTCAAGTTTGGGACATATCTCAGTCGCAAATCGAAGCCAAGAATGGTCAGGCAAGAAAGAAGACGCCGAACAACAACGCCATGCGACAGGATACGTACCAAAGGACGTTAGAATACGTTGAGAATTGCGAAAACTGGAAAAGTTCGGAAATGGTTTCTAGCACAACGCATCCCTTCCAAGGTGCTGACAACATGGTGGTGAACGATCTTCAAACCTCTCTTACTTCGTTTTATGAAGAAAATCAATACCTCCAGTTAATACAATAGTTTTGTTGGTTCCTGTGTTGTAAAGTAACTTTTCTTCGCGATTAGGGCTTAGA
The DNA here is from genome assembly GCA_030578115.1 of Leucoptera coffeella. Taxonomy (NCBI): domain Eukaryota; kingdom Metazoa; phylum Arthropoda; class Insecta; order Lepidoptera; family Lyonetiidae; genus Leucoptera; species Leucoptera coffeella. The sequence goes on from JAMBLF010001045.1 coordinate 15,230, forward strand.
TCAGTGATATGAGCATTTGCATTTAAAGACATGATTTCTCAATATCAATATCGCGCATCCTAAGAAGTGAGATTGTTTGTATGACTGGAATAGGTCTATTTAGAATTATTGTAAACTTTACGGTTTCGTTATAAAATCATTTTGGAAATTATCTATTTTTGTACAGAAATTTAGTAGGTAAAGTAAGTTTTTGATAGGAATTTCGTTAAGTTACTTATGAAAAGCTTGTAATATTATATTTATTTGTAAGTGTGCAAAGAAATCTCTATAGAGGAGACTGATTTATTGTTTAGTTCTGTAATTTTAGGACAAAGCACGCACAAAAAGCAATTTTTTAACCAATTAGCGTAAGTTTGGGCTAGGTTTAAGGTTATGTTTTAAAGTGTTGTTGTTATTGCTTAAGAAAATCAAATCCGAGGCCTGAATTTAAGATAACCAATGCAGAGTATAACTGCCGCTTTACATAACTAGAAAGTGTCATTTTATTATTAAAAACACGAAATTAGAATACGGTTCGAGATTATTTAAATGTTCATTCAGAAATTGTTAACAAAAGTCTTCCAAACGAACGTAATGAAATGACATTTTATAAGTTATCTCGTATTTTATAAACATACAAACTGAAATACCACCAGTGCCTTTGGATATAATATAGATGATGCAAAGTAAACTTAACCAGTTCAGTAAAATTTATTTTATTTTGGCTAGTAAATTTTAACTCTTTCAAGTAATTTGCCTGCAAAACCTACCGATAGCTAAAACTTTATATTAAAATGAAGTTATATCCTAAATGATATTTTCATGTTACTTATTTTTATTTTAGTTGGGGCATTTTTATTTTAACCTTTTACAATCTTCTTGTCTTTTCTTAATATGTTAATCTTTACTTAAAATAGATCGATACTTGTATGTTTCAGTTGAGAGTATTTATATGTACTGTCAAAAAAACAATATTATCAAATTGCATTATTTTCGGATAAATTATATCCTTTTGCACTATAAATCAAACTGTATTAACATTAATCAAAAAGTTTGCAGCGTTATACTTTAGTTTACCCTAAAACAGTGCAATATTGTTATGAGAGACCAAATATATTACGTCAAGCAAATTAAGCTGTTCAGAATTTGATATAGCTAAAGAATAAGTATTACATGAATTCATAAAACTGTTTTATAGATATACTCTCGACTCGACTCTTGAATGTTGTCGATTGTTAAATTGTTTGGCATAATCGTTTTTCAGGCAAGGTATAAGAAAGAGTTACTAAATATCATCTGACTGAAGGTCGTATAGACCGAAATTTTAACCAATTAGGATAAGTTTTCGTGATTGTTTCAACAAACGCGAAATAGACATTGTAAATAATAGAATTTTCTGGTTGTATTGTTTAAGACTATTATTAAATGTTAGTTTTACCTATTGTAAGTTTTTCTCGTGTTTTAAATTTTGTCCAAAATGAGATTATTAGACTAAGCTTTCTGTTAATTGTATCGACAGTGAAAAGTAACCGGTCACCCAGTAAAGATGTGAAATTATACAAGAAGTTGTGTAGCCGTTAAATTATTTGTAAAAATGATAAAGAATGTAAAAGACCTCGTGATCTTCGAAGTTTAATGTTAATATTTTTTCAAATTAAATAAAAGTGATTAAACTTTCAATTCAATCTTTTATTATATAATGATCCTAATACATACATAAACTTACATCACTATGGACACTGTTACATAACTCAGAGGTTTATGGTCACATAAATGTATAATGTATAATTAAAAATTCACATTTACCGGATAGTCATAATGGTTGTTCTTCTCCAAGCTACAAGTAAGTCACGGCACCAAAACGTTCCATGACGTTGGTTGTTACCAAGTGGTGATTCTAAAAGTATTATTGAGTTTCCGAGATTATGTACACCCCGAAAGGAATTAAAGGTCGCTAATTTATACGTTTACTTTGACCACAACGTGATGAATATCGAATTTCTAAATGTATTAACTAGAAATCTATAAAAATTATAAACTTCTTGTGTGTTTTTCTGGTTCTTTTAAACGTTTATTTCAAGGTATCATGTCAGTCGTCTTTATTTTGTTACATATTATACGCCTTAGTATTAATTATGAATTCGCGTTCTTAAACCCTTTACGGAGTGGACAGAACCACGGAGACACGATAATAAATCCTAGATAACTATTTAGCATGGATATCAATGTTTGATGTAATATGGCACATTGGTAACAAGTTATTTTCGTCCAATATTTTCCCCTTATCTCTTAGTCGCCTCCTACGACATGCCGGGACGAATGGCAGCTATTTGGCATTCCTTCTACGTCCCAGACAAGGAATGACATTATTATGAGGATTAAAACATCCCAATCAATCATCACAGTTCCTCATTTTGGAATACTAGGGTCTAATGAATTTAAATAAACTGACTCCACAAGTATGAATTGCTATGCTCCTGGTAAAATTGAATAGAAAATGTCGTAAAGGGTCGAATCAGAAAAAACGATCGAGACTGAGGGGTATGGAACTCGAAGCAAAAGTGGAGCTCTAAATATGCCGTACAAATTCGTTAGCAGTACCTATAACCGCTGAATGTGTATGAGAAGGGTAAAAGATGTCGACGAAGTGAAAGTGGTTTGTCAGTACTGGGAAAAATGGGTATTTTCACGTCCATCTATCACATTGTACTATTTGATTAACGCGTGGTTTTGAAGTGGTTATAGAATTTCTACTCCATAACTGCAGATATGGACAATCGGACCTCTGACTACCCCGCAATGGCTAATGATTAGGTTCATACTATCTGGTGAAAAGAGAGCTTTGAATAGTCAAAGGAGTTTTTATGTATAACGGTTGTTTCTCAGATTACTTAAGATTTCCTTATCGTGATAATTAACGGTAAAGTCATAAGAGTAATATATAATATCATCATCATAGTTGTAAGAAAACCAGTGCCACTTAAAATTGCGCCGTTCAATTCATGTACTATTACTGTGCTTATATTGAATAAAAATCTTTTGACTTTGACTTTAGAGTTAGAGATCGTAATCCGTAGAAATCTTTACATTCTACGTAGTCTGTAATGTAAATCACATGTAAATAGATTTAACTAGCTGCCATTCACCTCTGCATGCCGTAGGAGGCGACTAAGGAGTTAATTGGGTGATGGGTTAGCAGTCTCTTACAATTGTTCCATATTGATGTTTCACAACTCTGATAGTACATGGTACTAATGACATTTTAAGTCTCTGATATTCTGTCCACCGTGAAAGGTATTAAGGTGTGCGTATAAAAATAAAACAACAAAATTATTGGCACAGATCGCTTTTTAATCACAATGTTGCAAAGACTTAGTCCGAAATATAACTGTAAAAATAAATAACTTATATTAAAAATTAACTAAAATAACTAACATTTCAAATGGCATTCTATGACATATAATCTTAGTTAGTCATACTGAACCAACCCCTCAATTTATAACAAGACAAACACCTCACGACCATCAAGTCTTGCGAGGTAATAAAAGGTTCAAGAGTCCATTACCCAATTTTTATTGCGGAGTAAGTGACTCTATGGCCACCTCGAACCCTAATGTGACAGGTGGTAAACCGTGTCGCCATTTACAAGCTCTTTTAGGAATTAGGTATGTTTCCTCACTATATTTCCCATCACTGCAGAACTGTACTTTGTAATTATTATTAATATGCTAGCAAGTTTTATTTATTGCCCTTATATATTTTATGTTCAATATTGACTTACATTTTAGACATATCACGTAGTTATAGCCTAAAGATTAGCCTCCATGGCTTTAACATTTAAACTTATATATTTCATTAACATTGTAAACATTATTTTATATTCCATCTTCTCACTATTAACGTTTAATTTAAAACATCATTTATTATAGATATATTAGCTTTTTGAGACCATTTCACTATTTGTAGGTTGTACATATGCTTAAAAACACTGTATGTCTATTTTGGTAAATATTTATAAAAATATAGAACTAATAAAAGGTGTATATATACGTATTTTTACTTCACATAGATAAACACCAATTAATTGATTAGCTACAACTACATTACTAGAAAATAACATATATTCACACGATTTGTGACTAAACAATTTGGAATGTATTCAAATCACAATATTTCACGCTCAAAATGCGTTAGTATATTTCATAATCAACAACGCATAATTTTATAAACATTTGAAATATAATCATGAAAATCATTTCATAATATAGGAAAATAGTTTGTATGACATTATTAAACATAATAACCAACAATACAGTGGCAAGGAAGCTCAATTTAAACTTATTTTATTAGGTTTTATATACCTTTAAAACATTTAGAAATTATTGTGCTGTTTATCTTACTTCTAATACAAATTTTACTACTTAAAGCTAATAAAAATACATAAAATTGATTAGTCAACTCTATCACTAGCCACACATCACCGTTTCCTTTAAGAATAATCTCATTTTTGCATTAAACTAGTAACGTTTTCTTTCAAAACTCATTTAAGATATAAATGGAAACTCGAATACGTTGAGGGTTATACCCTTAATCACATTTAACATCACATTCTTACTTTTATCATAGCATCATTAGTTTTATGCATATTTTAAACATACATTATGTATAACATCTCTCAAAGAACATCGGTATATGTTTACATTACCGCAATTCATACACACTGATATAATATATATTTTCATCACATTTATATAGGAGTGATACGTTTATCACTGCGTTTATTAACTGGAACTAATCATACATCTAAAATAATAGTAAAAGCCATTAAAAATATATAAAAGCTTTTTTATAAACCTTCATTCAATGACTGAAAAAGTATTTTAATCGGTCACTCATTCACTCTCAATCAGTAAAGATTTCATTCATTATTAATGACTATGTCCTCATCCAAAGTAAATATATATTTAATGGATAAGTGTATTGCTTTTTGATTTTTAGTAAAACGTAAGCTCTAAGCAGCGTTTCCAATATTCACATCCTTGCTTGCAATTATGACATCACTCTTGTATGCAAGTGCTGTTTGTATACTTAAATAGTTCGCTTCTTACACACGAGTTCATGTTTTCACTATGCATTACAACGGTTACGTCAAACCTGCACACAAGATCTAGCAAAATAGAACTGACTTCAAGGAAGCTTGCTTATTGATTCTGTAGTGCTAACTATAACAACCGTAGCTGTGTTTTGTTTCTAAACTTTTACCATAATTAACTTTTCTCGCAAACAGGTTTTACTATATTTGGAATAAGAAAAACGATAGGTTTTTTAGATAGTCCCGTCCGATTTTCTATGACTCTTATTTAAAAAATATGTAAATATTTTACATTTATTCATTCAAAATAAAAACCTTTAGGCGCGTTTTTCTTAGTTCTCTGAATGAAATTGTTACGAAATGAACTAAAATTCTTGTCATACAATATAAGAACCATACATATCTCTTATTCAAACTCAACGGTTGTTAGTTAGCACAATTATAGACCTTAATCCTTGGACGTAGTGGTGAGTTTAGCAGTTTCACTGTCAGTGGGAGGGGCTGGTTCAGAGCTGGTTACTTTGATCATGGTAGGTCCTGGTAATGTTGGTGGTTCAGGCCTATTCGCGACTGTCAAGGCGCCTGAATTCACGTCTTCTATTGCTTTGCGGAGCTGGAATAAGGAAAAAAAGTTTAAGTATGAATATTTGTAAGGTGTATGAAGATATTGGAAATTATTGGGTTAAATTCCTCTGGATAGACCTGTCAGGTTGGGTGCCGACTACCTGGACAATAAAACAGCTACCGTACAAATTGAAATACTGACACTGTGATTTGAAGTGACCAAAGACTATCGCATTGATCGGCTGAGACGTTAGTTACTCAATATTAATCAAATAATGTTTGAAGTCTAGCAGATGGTCATTCAACTTCTTCTAACTACTTTGAAAACTTGTCAAGTCATCGGTCCACCTAGCCGAGGAGCAGAGGGGCGTCCTACACCACGTTTACCGAGATGCGGTCTCCATTGGCAAACCACTTTATCCTGAAATATCACAGTAATAATACACGTAAATAAGTACCTCTTTAAGTGAAACCACTCCTATAAGTCTGCCGATGGCTGTAACGTAAGCACGACTCACACCCAAAGTTGAGAACAAGGAATGCACCTGAAATGATTAAATAAAATTAGTTTAGTAGTAAAAAAATTTGTAAAAAAGACTTATTTCCGAAAATTTCCTACTTGTTCACCGAATAAGTAATAGTTAGTGCTTGTAAATGGCTACTTGAATCACCACCTATCTATTGATACCTGACTACCTGTTTGACTCGTCGGTTCGACCGCAACTCTAATATTTATACGTTGACTAGTACCCTCAACACAAATCCTAAATAACAACACAATTGCTGTAAAAATGTCCAAATATGAATACTAAAATTGATTATGGATATTTAATGTCTCCGGGGTTCTGTGCGCTCCTAAATAGCTTAAAGGACGTTAATGTATATATATTATAAAGTTGTATATACTCCTGTACTAGTCTGGGCCGTGAATATAATGCTATCTAGCTACCGTTCTTCCCGCCATGTCGTAGAAGGCGACTAAGGTACTACGGGTAAAAGAGATCAAATGGGCGATGGGTTAGCAAACGTCATTAATGGTCCATATAACATCACAACCCCAATGCTCATTTTAATAACTGACAAAGGAAATATAGTTTTAAGAGATTCGCGATTTATACTCATGATTAATAACTAGCGGGATATTAGGTCGGGTTAATAAAGGTAACTTTATTATATAAAAACATACGCGATAAGTCCCGCTAGTTATTAATCATGACCAAGGAAATGTCATGTATCCTAGGTTCTGTCCACCCCGAAAGGGATTAAGGGCGTGAATGTATATGTATGTACCTTGAGCAGAGACGTCCTCTCGACGAGCTGGAAGGGCGCAGGGTCGATGTGGCAGATGTACTGGCTGTGGTCTTCGTATTCGGAGCTGTCGGGATTCTGTGTAAGTAGACAAATAGTGAAGTAAAAAGATAGTATTGAAGGGCTTAACAGATATTGAGAAGGTTAATGTATCGTGAAAGTATATTTCTATATACGAAATTAAAAAGAAGGTTGTTTTAAAATTATGTCAGAGAAAACATCGGTAAGGAAACTTCCATTTCCTGTAAATGGGTAAACAAATGAAACATCGTTAGTAACAATAGATTATATGATATCATCATCTATCTCTAGACCAAAAACAGGTGTTATGATATTTTTTCACTCTAGTCCCACTGTATTTTACCGCTTAGGACTACAAAACGCATTTATATAATAAGTCCAATATAATAACAACATACGCAACATAAAGTAAGTAAAACCATTAATGAAATAATATTAAAAACATTAAAGCACGATTGCCAGAATGCTGGCCGCTATATTGAGTCCATTCGTTAATTAGTACAAATATCGATGGCAGCAAAGTAATTACGGACAACTGCAATTTTTACAAAATGTTTTTTTTATAGTAAATAGCATATTATATCAATATCTAACGTTTCACGAAACAAAATTATAAAATTTCCTATTATTGTGGTTTTTTTCGGAAGTAATTAAAGATATATACCCTCGTTTTTTTAAAACAAGCAACGTAAACAGTGACATGTAACTATGTCCGTAATTGCGCGGGAGTTTGCGCCCCGTAATCTGGCGTAAACAAGAACATGTGGCAGTTGTCATGTTCTTGCGCGGACAGGTTATGTTTTACAGAAAAAAATATTTTAAAAATAATTTTCTTGAGTTGCACATGCAACTAGATCATTTTATATTAAAAAGAAGAAAAAATAAGTGTGACAAGGAACAAAATACTTTTAAATATGGCAAAAAAGGCGTCCAAAAAGAAATTAACGACAGAACCGGTCTAACAAATTAATTAAACAGAAACTATGGAAAGAACAAGTTTATGTGTAAGACATTTATTTTAAATATATTTTAATAACTTTTAATACGTTTTACTTTATTCGATGTTGATTTCGTTCTTATTTAGACTAATTCAAAACTTGAGGTTATTACGACGTAAATGCAGATATCTGGCAGGTGTCATTATTTACTGCGGACTATACTACTCAGATGTCTCTATTTACAACCACTTCATACAAGTATTTTGATCGAAATTTATTTTTTCAGTTAATTCAGATACCGAGAAAGCTCTTATAAAATAAGAGGGCATCCTAGAAGAAATTGAAACACAATCCCTAAATAAAAGATACTATATTATTATATTTTACGTCGTAGAAACGTGCCCGTCCCGTTCAAGTCTGTGACGTTATAATGCTAATTAGGTGCCGTGATTCAATGGAATCTTTTGGGCGATGGGCTGGCAATCTGTCATCAATGTTGTATATGACACAACATCTCTAAAAAGCGACCTAAGAGGTATTATTATGCCTCCAAGATTCTGTCCACCCCATATTTACATTTACATCCATACATATCTTCATGCTCGCAAGTTCATAGATAGTACCATCCCTTGTAAAAAGGCATCCCTGTTATACAAAGTCATTCACTAGCTCCACAATCTCCTTATCAATTTCAGCTTTACAATGTCCTTCCGTTCCTTTCTACTGTCATACCTTTCGCTTCATACCTCTCATCTTAAGTGCATGATCCACACACGTGAGCATTTCCTGCAACTCCCCAGCAGATGAGGCAAGTTAAAGCTGGTCGTTTATTCTGCTCACCCATACGCTATCCCCAGTCTTTTAACTTAAAAAAAAATATCAATATACAACTTCACCATCTTCGACTAGGGTTTGATAAAAGCAATTTGCTAAAGATGAAACTGTGGCAAAAAGGGGTTCCAACGAAGTTGTCAGTTGCCTCTACATTACATTAGAAGGAAAGCTGAAGAGGGTCTAGAAGATATGCACTTATGGTCAGATAGCTACGGTGGTCTGAACCGGAACCGTATTGTTTTTCTATAAGTTTGTGTTTACGAATTGTCAGAGACAATCGATCCGCATCTGAAAGGTTTCTGACAAAATATCTCTTGCTTCACTCACACCCATTAACCTTATCATATATGCTGTTCTGTTCTTCACACTACGTACACCCACCTTGACAAGAATGTCTCCAATTTGATCTCAATAAGTTCTACGCGGCCTCCCCCGTCCGAATCTACCTTCCACTTTGGCTTTATTGTTTTTTTTAATAATCCTCGTTTAATCCATCCATACATCAAACCACCATAACATACCTATCTCTATTTTCGTCTCTAAATCTTCTTTCATAGCACAACATTCACGCATCACACTATACCGTAGCCTTTAACAGAACCTAACATTACACACTCTCCTGAGGGACCTCATCTCTACCACAATTATTTTGCTTTCATGAATATTCTGCCAAACCAGCATTCATTACCTTACATATTCGTATTTGCCATCGCTTTTTAGTAAAAGGTCATACATAACAAGAAGGAGACAGAGTCCATGCATTAATTTTCTAAAACTAAACAGATTTTCTGTCACTAGAATGGTACACCTGCGTTTGCTGGAGTAAACTCAATAATGAACCCTATGCAGTTGTTGAAGTGAGCTAAAACGAAATTCTGAACTTCAAAAGTTTCTTGAACAGTGCCTACACATGATTAAAAAACCCAGGACTTGGTGTACGCGAAACATTGGTACAACCTCATAAGTCGGACATGATATCTTAAAATTACGATTTAGATGAAATGTCTATGATCATTGAATGTTGCAAAAAAGGCACGGTCTCAGCAGAATGAAACCATTCCATTGGAACTCTCAAATTCTTATAATGCAGGAAAATCAATCACGACTGCTAAGTACAATGATTATGTCTTTGTGTTTGCAAAATCTAATCCCACCATCTGATCTCAACTTCTTTAAGGAGTTAAAACATGGTCTAGGTGATGAAGGAGACGTTGACACTGATGAATAGTTCCTATTCAACCTACTTTGTGATTAAGACAAAACGAAAAGACTTACTAGACTATTTTATTTCAAACATTTTCGTTTACTTACATTCAAATTTTTATTTCGTTTTCTACGTGAATAAGAAAGATACTTAATGTAATGTGTAAAAATAAAAACTATAATCAAATATAGTTCTAATTTAACTTTAAGTTAACGAAAAAAACGCCTAATGTAGCACTAAAACAATTAAAATAAATAGGAATGCCATACTTTAAGTGAATCTCAATAATATATTTGATTTTACAGGTAAATGATTGTAATTACATAATAATATTTCTTGAGTTTTATGTATATTAGTATGAAGTAGATAAAGACGTGTTTAAACATTCCAGTGTTACTAAAGACATCTGCATTATTTAGCTAGAAAATATTATTTTGTCTTTACGAAGATATATAATTTATTTGTTTAATTAGTTTTTATACATATGTTTATGGTTTTTATTGCAAATAACGTGTTTATTTTGTATTAAAAAGTTTATTTAATTTTACAAAGTAAATAGAGACATCAGTCAGTTGTCTTTATTGCTTGATTCTATAATACAGCGTAAAAAAAAACAAGTACCGTATTTCAAAAACTATAAACAAATATAATGATTTTTCAATAATATTTAATAAATAGTAATATTAAATACCATTCCTGAAAATTTCATAAACATTGTATGAATGGTTTAGAAAATACACCGTTTTTTCACGTTTTTCGCTCCCCTGTAAAATTGCCATTTTGTAGATGTCTTTATACAATTTGCTGCCATCGATATTGAGTCCATTCATGGATACTAGAACTAATACCATACTAGGTTATAATATTGAGTCAATTCGTTCATTAGTACAAATATTGAGTCCATTCATACATACTAGTACTAATACCATAGTACCATATAAGTACTATAGTAGACGTCATCAAGGTCTCCATGATTTTATGACCAATGAGATTTTATAGGGGTTGTCTGTTATTGGTCAATGTGACTTCTTTTCTCATTTACTCACGTCTCATTGGTCAGTTTGACCTCTGATTATCATGACGTCACTATTTACTTAACGCGAATAGACTATAGTACTCGATACGTACCATCTCTCTCTTCCGCGCGATGCACAACATGAGGTCAAAATCGATCTCCTTGGCCATCTCGAGCCGCTCCCACGCCGACTGGTCTTCCGGGGACATGTCGCACACGCGCTCACGGGGCTAATAAGAAAGGCATATAGTTAATAACAACTGGTATGTGATTGTTGTTGACGTATTTCTTCCTAGAGAATCGGTCTAAGGAATTAGTGGTAAATGGGTTTTGGGATACGACTGCTATGACTTATACACATACGCTTCACGACTTGTGTATACACACTTCCTTTTTTATTGTGAAGGGTTGAGTGCCCATCTCCGAAATTTCGAAGGCATGTTAGGTAAAGCACTCAAAGCCCGCGTTTCACTAGATAGACAGCACCCAACGTGATACAAAGTGAACTAATCTAATGAATGAAATTTAAATACACATATTTAAATTTCATTCATTAGACTTATAGAATAGATAGATAATAAGACAAACTTTAAGTGTCCGTCCGTCTTGGATACTTCGAAGCAACATGTTTACTAGATAGTCAGTCAGTATTAATTCATACGCGGATTACGTTTCGCCATTAGCAAGCACTGACTTTTACCTGTTCCGAGGATTTTCCATTTTATCCGTCCACGATGTTTTATCTCAACGATGTATTTTTTAAACAAGTTGAATAATATACATTAAAATCACAAATCTAAAAGCCAAATTTCTCAATCTTAGCATTTCACTATCGCTTAATTATCAGAAGTACACCTCATCATACACTCTCTCAAAACATTTTGTCTATTATTACTTACCAGTTGCACCTTCTTATTGATAGATGGCGTGCGCGGCAAGGTGTTGGGGGACAGGGTGTCACCATAACCACCTTCCACGTCTTGCAGCATCGAGGACCTCTTGAATATGGCCTCGAATGCAGCACGGATTCTGAAATAATCGACTTGTGTTAATAATAATAATTAGGTTATTACACCAATTGAAATACTACGGTGAGGGAAAAACATCGTGAGGAAACCTACCTGTTCCCAGAACAGGTAATAGTTAGTGCTTGTAAATGGCGACATGGCTGACCACCTGTCACATTGAGTACTAACTATCTGGTTAACACGTGGGTTCGAGGTGGCCATAGAATTACTACCTTCGCAATTACGGAGATGGACACCGGAATCTCTGACTACCCCGTAAGGGTTAATGGTCGTGAACGCGTACGTACGTGAACTAACCCCTTGCTAAGTACATCTAAGACTTGTGTTAAGGGTACTTGTCAACGTACATTCTGTGTACTAAGTATCGTGAATTCATCAATAAATCAAAAAATACAAATTATTCATCTAAATTTATTTTATCGCCTTCAAAGTAGGCCCCATCGCTTGCAATACAACATCTCCAACGGTTCACCCAGTCTTCCATACATTTTTCATAGGCTATCTGCGGTATGGCCTTTAGCTCATTCAGCGAATTTTCTTTATGGCTTCTATCGACTCAAAACGTTTTCCTCGAAGTGGTAATTTTAACTTGGGAAATAAAAAAAAGTCAGACGGAGTCATATCAGGTGAATACGGTGCTTGGTCGAGAACTTTTGTTGAATTTTTCGCTAAAAACTCTTTCACTATAATGGCTGTGTGTGATGGTGCATTATCATGGTGCAGCATCCATAAGTTGTGTTGCCACAAATCTGCACGTTTTCGGCGGATACTCTCACGCAAACGCTTCATGACGCCTAAATAATATTTTTTATTCACTGTTTCTCCCTCTGGAAGGAGTTCGGAGTGAATCACACCACGGTAGTCAAAAAAAACTGTCAGCATCACCTTGATTTTGGAGCGACTTTGCCGCTGTTTTTTGGGTTTCGGCTCGTTTTCGGGACGCCATTCTGAAGACTGTTGGCTTGTTTGCATGTCGTACTCATAAACCCATGTCTCGTCGCTAGTTATAATACGTTTCATAAAGGTCGGATCCGTAGAAGCTCGGGAAACCATGTCTTCAGCGACATGCTTTCGCTGCGCTTTTTGAACAAAATTGAGCTCTTTTGGAACTAGTCGAGCGGCGACGCGTTTCATGCCTAAAATGTCAATGAGAATGTTGTGGACGGACTTAAAAGATATGTTCACCTCACTAGCCAACTCTCTCAGACTCATAAGTCGATTTTCGAGCACTAGCTTCTTGATTCTGTCGATGTTTTCTTTGGTGGTCGTAGCAGTTGAAGGTCTACCAGAACGAGGCAAGTCTACTACTACTTCTCGGCCTTCTTTAAAAGCCTTATACCATTCATAAGCCCTTGTTTTCGATAAACACGATTCGCCATAGGTATTCCGCGACATTTTTAGTGATTAACCACATGAAATATCATTCGAAACACAAAATTTAAGACACACTCTTTGTTCAACAATATTTTCCATTGTGAAAATCGCCGAGAACTCAAAGCTATGACCAACAAAAAGTGTAGTTTAAAACAAATTAAATAACAGACCCCGCTCAAATTTCGCGCGCTAAATCAGTACAGTGCTACCAACATGCAGTAAAAAAATTAGAACGGCCTCTTTTACGCGGGTCTTTTTATTGACATATTCCCGATACTTTTTACACAGAGTAGTATATTTAAGAAATATGTACATATTACATATAGATAAATACACAAATAGCATATATAATGAACGACCAGACTGGAAAGCAGTAGAACAGCGTAGTTCTTAACTCTGCCTCCACCGGGAATCGAACACGATCACGATTAGCGTTCAGGCGTCTTACCGATCGCGCCACAGAGGTCATAAAAGTATAAGGAATGTTAACCCGTTGCACAGCAAAAGCTAGAATGTATCTTGGCATGTACCAAATGGAAAACAGGTAAATGTTCTTTTGTATAAAGTATTGCGAAAGGCGACATTTCAATTGTGACAGAAAACCTGGTAAGAAAGCCTTTAGAACTGATTCCGCCTTATACAAAACGAGATGCATCCATTCGGCTGGCAACCCTACTTATAAGTAGACGTAAAATTTGAGCTCTGAGGAAATAAATTCGTAAATAGGTATTAAATAAACTATATAGCTCAATTTATAATAAAAAGTGTTTAGTAATACATTAGAAACTAGTTCCGCGATAAAAAGTGTTGATTAAATATCTGTTGTAAGTAAAAATCTTAAATAATAATTTATACTCGTGATTAACGTCGGTAAGTTTCAAATCAAAAATCAATTTGTTAATTTAACTAGATATCATTAACAGTCTAATAGTGAGAACTGATCTCAGATATACTATTATTGAAGGACATTAAACATAACAATAAACTTGAAATATAAAAAAGTTATGCATATGAAAAAATAAATTATAACCTCCAACAGATACAATCAGTGTATTCTTTTAAATTTAATTATTATAAGAGTTGAAGTTGTGTTTCACTAAACTTATCTCAAGTGTGTGCTTTTTAAATTCTATTAGTATTTGGAGATTAGTGCACGAAAGAATCTGATTTTTTTGTTTGTAAGGTAGTGTACAGTTTGAATAAAATCGTTTCTCGGATCCTTCTGGCTCTGATATTGCTTGGCTTAGTCAGTTTGGGAACCGCTAGTACATGATTTCTTGATTAAGAAATACCTATTTAGCCTCCTGTGTCTGAGTCTTGTGGTTTTGGCGCTTGTGGGGTGTGAGGACTTTGGCATTTGACTTGCACTTTTGTGATTGTGTACTGTGAAACTAGTGTAAGACAGAATGTCTGTTGTAACCAGAAGCACAACTATTCGTGAGCTGGAGACGAAACTAAGGCTGACACTGAGTGAGCTTAAAGAAAGTAAGGTTTTGAATGATAAGTTATTGTTAGAGAGAGATGAGAGTGAGAAAGAGATTATTGAATTGGTTAGTGGTCAAGGGAAATTGAAGGCTGAGATGGCTGTGATCCATAGAGAGATGGAAATTATCATGAATGAGAAGGATAGGTTGCAAAAGATGCAAGACTCAGCTGCATACTTTGGAGATGAATATGAGTGTGCGCTGAGACATATCGGGAAATTAGAATTAGACCTACGGAATGCACACAGGCGCATAGTGTCTCTTGAAGCAGATAATGAAGATCACCAAAAGTTATGCAATGATATTCAGTATCAACAGCTTGTATTAGGAATAAATAATACTAAAACCAACCATCCAGAGAATCAAGTGTCTAGAAATACATTAAAAAAATACAAAAAACTAAACAAGGTGATTAAAAATACTTCAGATAAGTTGAAAAGAATTAATAGGGTTAACATTAAGAAACTATTTAAGAATTCAAATTATGTTAGTACTATAAAAGACTATAAAATACAATGTAGACATTTAAATGATAAAATTGATGAGTTGCAAGCTTCACTTGCATCAATAAATTATAAATATGAGATGGCCCAAACAGAGATAGGGGAACATATACAGGCAATGGACAAACTACTTTCCTTGAGTGCGTCTAACGTTGATGCGTTTAACAATTTAGTGAAAGATGGGTGTATGTGCGGTGGCCACTTGAATGATGTGAAAGAGGATGATTGTGTCCAGCCTGTGGCTGAAACACTTGTAAATTGCTCAAAAGTGAGTAGGTGTGATGAGGGCAGCCTTAGTGGACAGGCAGGCATCATAATCTATAGTGATGAAATAGGTAGAAATCTAGGCAGGTACTTAGGGAGCATTATGGATGCACCTATACAAAATTGTTGCTACCCAGGAGCATCTTTGACTCAACTGATAAATAATATCAGTAAAAACAAAAGCGATTGGAATAAAACAATAATAATTTTATGTGGTAGGCGCGGAAACATAAATAAATTAAAGCTAGTCAAATTATTTGATGGCTTAATGTCTAAACTTAATAATAGGTTAATTATTTGTACTTTACCATACTCCTCATCGTTGCCAGCTGAAGAAAATAGGGTTAGACATGGGCTTAATTGCTGCTTGCATACTATATGTACGCATTGTCATAATTTTAACTTTATTGACATTAATTGTTTACTTAAAAATCAAATAAAATATAAAAATAGTTCATACTTTTTATTTAATAGCTGTAAGAGACAGGTAGCAGCGTCGCTACATTTTTCTTTATGTGAACGAACCAAAGTTTTGGTTTCTGACCAGGCCCCTATTGGCCAGAATACCCAATTGGGTACTGACTTTTCCCTGGAAAAAGTACCAGGGAATAATTTCAATTTAAATTAATAGGAGAGACAAAAGAGATAGACTCTGGCATATTAAATGAGTTAGTAGTAGCGCCTGACATCACTTTAGTGCACCAAAACATACAAGGTTTGTTAGGTAAAGAGTTAGAAGTTGAGCTTTTTTTGGTATCTTCCAGGGTTGGAATATTTTGTGTAACTGAACATTGGGCGAGGTCCTGTGAATTAATATTTGGTTTTGGAGCCCACAGCGTTGCAAGTTCATTTTGTAGGAATGGTGCAATCCGTGGGGGCTCCTTGATATTGGCTCATAATGATATTAAATTTAAAGAACGTAAAGATATTGTTGATCTTTCTATTGAGCGATTAATAGAAATGTCATGTATAGAGATAGAGGATGTAATTATTTTGTGTGTTTACAGACCACCCAATTCAGATGTTATAGGGTTTGGAAAGTGTATGGAGGAGGTGCTTATTAAGCTTATTCAGAAACATAAGCGCCTGATTGTGTGTGGTGACTTCAATGTTAATATTCTTGAGGACACTATGGTTTGTATAAATTTTCTAAATTTATTTTTAAGTTATAATTTAAAACATAATTTTAATCAACCTACTAGAATAACAAGCACCTCCTCTACCTGTATTGACAATATATTTTCAAATTTTAGTTTATCCCATACTGAACTTACTACTGATATTAGATCTGACCACCATGGTCAGTTGGTGAAGTTTAAGTGTCACCGCGGTTTCCAGCCCAGGAATGTTACCTGTGTTCCTGTCACGGGAGCCCGTTTGAGTAGTTTCAGGGAAAACATATTGAGACGGTTCCCTATGCAATTGCAAACCAATGCTCCGAATAATATGTATAGCTCATTTTTCAGTATTATTGATTCTGAATATAAAAAAATCTTTACATCAAAGAGTTATAAGATAACCGGTAGGAGGAATTTTTGTGATTGGGCCACTGGGGGTATAAAAATAAGTAGACAGCGGCTATATGAATTATATAAAGAAAGATCTTTTAATCATAGCCATGAATTCAAAAATTACATAAGTAATTATTCAAAAATATTCAAAAAGGTTTGTGCTCAGGCCAAAAAATTGCACATACAAGGCAAGATAAAAAATGCCACTAATGTTGTCAAGGAAACTTGGAAAACAATTAAATTTGAAACTGGAAGGGATGTCTCTTACATAAAAGAACCTAAACTTATAGTAAATAATAAGGTAATTACAGACAATCAGAAGATATCTAATGTGTTTCAAAGTTATTTTTCCAAAATTCCTATCTCAATAACTGAGCCACTAAGATCTTGTTCAGAGAGTGCTAGATGTATATTAGAAAAGAATGTGCCAAAATGTGGCAGTTGTTTTGGTTTCAGAGAAATCAGTACAATAGATGTCATCAAATGTTTTAAATCACTCCAGAAAAAGAAAACATCTGATCTGTGGGGCCATTCAGTAAAGGTTTATTCAGCCATTGTAGATTTAGTTGCACCTGAGTTGAACATTATATTTAATCAATGTATTAAATGCGGAGAGTTTCCTGATCAGATGAAATACGGTAAAATCATTCCATTATTTAAATCTGGTAGTACCACTGACCCTGCTAACTATCGTCCTATCTCAATACTACCAGCTTTTAGCAAAATATTTGAGAAACTTATTTTAAATCAATTACAAGTACATTTTAATAGTTATAATATTTTCAACAAGCAACAATTTGGCTTTACAAAGGGTCGATCAACAACAGATGCTGGGGTTGATCTTATGAAATATATATTTGGGTCCTGGGAGGAAGCAAAGGATACTCTGGGTGTCTTTTGCGATCTTTCTAAGGCGTTCGACTGCGTGGACCACAAAACTCTGATCATGAAGCTTAAACATTACGGTATAGGTGATAGGGCACTAGATCTGATTGTATGTTACCTGAGAGGAAGGATCCAGAGTGTTGAGTTCGGTGGAGCTCGATCGAGCGGCAGCTTGGCTGCTATGGGGGTTCCACAGGGTTCCATTCTTGGGCCCTTCCTTTTCTTGGTCTATATAAATGATTTACCTTATTTAAGTCTGGGCCGTTGCCACATGGTGTTGTTTGCGGATGACACTTCAATATTATTTAAAGTTAGTAGAAGAAAAGACGAAACAGAAAGGATATGTAATGTGATTTCGGAGGTGGAGCAATGGTTTAGAATAAACAATCTTGCTTTTAATTGTAATAAGACTAAATGTGTAAGGTTTACTTTGCCTAATGTTAGGAGTTCAATTACTAGCATCGTAATTAATAATGTGGCTCTAGATATTGTGGGGTCCACTACGTTCTTGGGACTCACAATGGACTCAAAATTAAAGTTTAGTGAGCACATCGGTGGTCTGGCGAAAAGGCTAAGTTCTGCTGCCTACGCCGTAAAAAAAATTAGACACCTGACTGACGTGGACACAGCGAGACTTGTGTATTTTGGTTATTTTCATAGCGTCATGTCTTACGGGCTTCTTTTGTGGGGCAATTCTGCTGATATTAATTCAGTATTTGTGCTGCAGAAGAGAGCCATTCGCTCGATCTACCGTATGGGCCCTCGTGAGTCTTTAAGAGATATATTTAAGACAATAAATGTTCTGACTGTGGCTTCTCAATATATATATGACAACTTAGTCTATGTTAAAAAAAATATTAATGAATACAAACTTGTAAGAGAAATTCATAATTGTAACACACGCAATAAAAATAAATTGTATTATAGTGGCACTAGACTTAAAAGAATAAACGATTCGTTTATGGGCCTGGGCATAAAAATGTACAACAAACTTCCAGAGTCTATCAAGTCCTTACCTTTAGAAAAATTTAAAGTTGGCACTAAAGCGATGCTGATGGAGAAGGGCTACTACACCGTTAAAGACTATATAAATGATGTTTTGTGACGTTTCATTTTTGTGTGATCGTGGCTTCACGTTCCGGTTCTTATTGGGACTCTCCTTAAATTTGTTATTAAACACTATTTGTTGGATGTGAAGCTTTGATCATGTTCTAATGAATTAAGTATTTTTAAATTTAATGTACACATTGTCTGCAGAGTTTCTTGGCATTTCTTCTCTGCAGAGTTTGACTTTACGAAGTGCCATTAGTTTTAGTTTTATTAATCTAAATTGATTTATTTTAAGAATAATTATTATGTTAATGACATATTTTTATGAAA
Source organism: Leucoptera coffeella (assembly GCA_030578115.1). Classification (NCBI taxonomy): domain Eukaryota; kingdom Metazoa; phylum Arthropoda; class Insecta; order Lepidoptera; family Lyonetiidae; genus Leucoptera; species Leucoptera coffeella. The sequence continues at coordinate 34,614 of JAMBLF010001045.1, forward strand.
AATGTTTTTTTTTTTTTTTTTGACGTTCAATAAGTGATATCAATATCCTTATGTTGAATAAAAGATTTTCATTTCATTTCATTTCATTTCATTTCATTTCATGCAAAACCACTGAAACTATCGGAATTTGGTTGTAACTAACTGGGGCCCAAGTGAAAAAATGCTTTTTTCAAAATCGTTAGTCAAAATCAAAGTCAAATGTTTTTATTCAACATAAGTACAAGTACGATACATTCATTGAAAGTCAAAAAAATTGACTGACACTGGTTGTCTCTTAGCATTTAAATTCTACCGTTGGTTCGGAAGCCCTGGCTCGGAGAAGAACCAACAAGAAACTTCGGCTTTCAGGATTTTTGCCGAGTGCCAGTTACAAAAACAAATTGTACAGAAACATAATTATCTTTGCACATATAGCTTAGATGCACTCATTGCCAACCCTGAGCATCGGCAAGGTAGTTATTCAAGCGAACTTCAGTAATACTGTAGTTTTTAAAAAGAGATCAATGTTATCCGCACCACAAAGGTGTCAATAAACATTATAATAATAACATCACAAGATAATGCAATTTGCACAAGATTGTTTAAGTTTCAACAGCACTAATCACCGATAGTGACGTTAACATATGACTTTCCAAAAGTAGTCGTAAGTCGGTGAGCATTGAACTTCTGGCTACCTTCCCTGCCTGCGTCTGTGTTTCCGGAAGGGTACAGTCCACAGACTTTCAAATCGCGGGTGCACAAGCACTTTCTGGGAGAGCTCGGTCCACCTTAGGCCTGACCAATCCAACTACTTCGATTAGTATGGGCCAAGAGCAATCCCATTCTAAATAAAAAAAAAATACCCCAAAGACTTACCTAGTCTCTGCCCCAGTGACAGTGCTATACACGGAGGGATGTGGTGCAGTGAGTGTTCCCGTTGGAGTCTGCCCTCGGCTCAGGGTGAACGAGTTGTTCTTCTTCAGGATGGACTTCGGACGGAACAGCTGGCCAGGGGCTGAAGGAAAAGGAAACATATTTAAAGGTAATAAGGATGTATAAATGCTCAATATGTGTAATTGTTACATACATATATACATCAATCCCGTAAGGCTGTAGAGGGGAACACAGATCACGGATCTCCATCTGTCCCGATCCTGATACTACCACTTTCGTTTCATTAATCTCATATATCTTCTCATACACACTCGGCGGTTTAAGTACTTCTAATGTCCCCCTTTTTCAATATGGCGTCTATCCGACTGTCATATGACTTAGAGGGCCAGCCTCTAAGTGACCGCCCTTCCACTTCACTCATGATCACATTTACGAAATTTAATAATATACATTATTATGTTACAACGTATAAGTGCTGAATATGAGTGATTTTTGCATTAGTAAAGTATATACGAGTAAGTGCCGAATAAATTAAACATTATTTACACATAAACAATATATGACAAATATTACTAAATACAACGTTATCGAATATTTATCTATATACTATGAGGTCAATCGTCCCATCGTCCAATAAATGTCATTCAACCTTGTCCCTTAGTCGCCTTCTACGCAATGCCGGGAAGAACAACAGATATACAGGGTGGCGCATTCAAAACGGTCAGTATGGTAAAGTCTGAACCTATAAGAGATACGAAGATTTATTCATTTTAGACATCATGTTTCATAGAGACATTTACAGCTTAAGACCTACACAATCGATATTTTAAAAGAAAAGTGAAAATGGCAAGTTTATTTTTTCAAAGCAACCGGGTTCGATTCCCGTACTGGATACAGTTGTTTTTTCAAAGGAAGTATGAATGCAGTTTTTCTTTTTATCAAAATCGGTGACATGGTTCCTAAGAACAAATCTTTGTATCTCTTATAGTTTCAGACTTTCCCATACTGACCGTTTTGAATGCGCCACCTGTATACTAGTTAGCATTCTTTTATGTACCAAACTATCACAAGACGGGATATGTAAGGTATATAGTGTTATGTTACCTGGTATCAGTCCACCCTGGTCGTCAGTGGTGAGGGATGAGCCTCTCGTCATGCCCTCTCCCATCGGGATATCCAGCATATCTGGTGCTGGAGTCACCTAGAATTAAAATAAAGTTTAAGTCGTACAAGGCGACTAAGGGACTTAGAAGCATGTCACCAATGATCCATATAACATCACAATCCCAATATTCAAGCTAATAAGTGACCAAGGATATGTTTTCATATCTCCAAGTTTTGGTCCACCCCGAAAGGGATTAAAGAACGTTAATGTATATTTATGTACGTATCAAGAAAAACAGAAGAGAATTGATTAAACGATAATGGATAATATGTCAATGAGAGTATAGTGATTTCAATGAAGCTTTACAGGGGCCCTAATCCACTTATACTTTTTGCAAAATATCAGATCAGTAATAATAGTGTGAACTTGGTCGTAGATTAGCAAAAGTGACCAATTTCGCCATTTTTTGAGCGAAATTTGACACTTTAATCCACTACAAACTTCACACTATTACTGATCTGATACCGAACTGCCTTTGTGCTGAAACGCATTCGTAGACCCCATATGTAACTTACCTCAAACCGAGAAGGTCGCCGTTGTCTCATCTTAGCCTCTTCCCTTCTCCGTTGTTCAGCCTCTCTGTGCCATAGAGCGGCGACTTGCAACCTCCTTTCTCGGCCGACCTGCTTCTCTATCACCTTCACCAGTTCCCAACGGTGTATGGACCCTAGGAGCACCATGGACGATGGACTGTCGACCAGCGGGAAGGATTTTATTGTCTGTGGGTGGATGAATATTTATTTATTTATTTTATTCATTCTTTATTGCACACACAGTGAGTTTACATATTAACAGGCACAGAGAAATACTATAGGCCTACCTGTCCTATTAAGGGATTAAATCCAGCAGACCGTAGGGATAAACTATGGAGTAATTAATAAGACGAGTGGGCCTTACGCAATATTTGTATGTAAACTAGCGGCATTACGCGGGGTGAATCGAGGTACGCGGATGGAGGGGCGATATTAGAAACAATTACAACACGGAATTTTGTGAGACAAAACATATCTTCTTTCTACTACACATTTTTAGTCTCCGCACCAATTAAAACACGCCATTTTAGACTCCGCACCGCCTAACGGGGACTGCGACTTTCGCCGGATCCTCTTTATATTTGGTTCGTGGGATAAACTCAACTTCAAGAGTAGTTTATAAAGGCAACAAAATACGAAAACGCTAATAATTACTGAACTGTATACCAAATTGATGCTATCCCAAACCAAATCGTTTTTGTACGGTTAGGTATATTTTTGCAATACATTTCAGTATATTCGTTGTGTTGATTTTATTATGTGTTTACTGAGTGTTTGAGAACTGTTATATTAAACAATTAAAAAAATTGACAAACGTTGCAAATTGACGTAAAAAAAAACGAAACATTAACGTCACCAAAAAGTTTATAATATCTTAACATATAATATTACAATATGTATAATCAATTTAAAATAGTTTTTTAAGTTTTTCTAAATCTAACTGATCTCTAACAATGACTGTCACTCGAAATGCGACCAACTTGAACAACAATTTGTTTATGTTTGTGAAACCCGAAAACCAAAGCGTACCTTGTTTTCCTTGAGCAGGTCCTTCAGCTGCTGGAACGTCATCCTGTTCCAGATGTACTTGACGTCGCGTACCATGAAATCTTCCACGCAAATGTCGTACATACCTGTAAAAGAAAGTTAGATATAGGAAATATTTCCATCAGAAATGAGGTGATACGCCAGAGAACTAAAGTAACCGACATTATGAAAAGAATTAGCACGCTGAAGTGGAGTTGGGCTGGTCACGTATGTAGAAGGACTGATGGTCCGAAAAAGTCCAAGAGTGGAGACCGCGTCTCAGTAAACGTAGTGTGGGGCGCCCCCCGGCAAGGTGGAAAGACGACCTGCGCAGGTTGGCCGGTATCAAATGGATGCGAACGGCCACTGACAGGGACAAGTGGCGTCATTTGGGGGAGGCCTATGTCCAACAGTGGATTGATACAGGCTGATGATGATGAATATTTCCTAGAGACCTACAAGTCTAACTTAAGAGTAGGACTATAATTATTCTGTATAATCTATTTACAAGAATTTCGGGTAATGTTACAAGTTAGTGTATTTATATGTGGGGATTTCTTCTAGTAAACTATATTATTGAAGTGCATCTAAAATTTTTAAAAAGGTAAAAAACTTTAAACTACAAAACACCAAAGATTTCTCAATTTAGATTTAGAAAATATGACTTAAAATACTCAATCAAGTTGTATCGAATGTTTGCAAATATGATAGACATATATTTGATATAAGTGGCACAACTCTGAGTGAATAAAAACATAAATTTATGGAATTATTAGTATGATCGCTGGACTTTTATAATGCATACAAGTAAGTCAGCCCCATTCATTATGATTTCTTCTTAACGTTTAGCTATTCATCTGGGTGCTCTTGTCATATTGCTATTATCTAAACGTCTAGAGGGGGGATATAGGGTCATATAATAATACTTTTTTCAATATAGCGTCTATCTGACTGTTATATGTCTTATTAGGGCGGCCCCTACGTAACCGCCCTTCCACTTCACTCATATATATTCCTTTTGTCAATCTGCTATCATTCATCCGCATAGCATGTCCAAACCATCGAAGCATGTTCTTTTCAATCTTAGTCACTACATCTTCTTTCAAACCGCAACCTTCCCTTATTAAAGGTGACGTTAGGAGTACCTATAACCGCCGAGAGTGTATGAGAGGATGTATGAATATCAATGAAGCGAAAGTGGTCTGTCAGGATCGGGACAACTGGGGATCCGTGATCTCTGCCTACCCCTCTACAGGAAATCAGGCGAGATGTGTATGTATGTATGTATATAGTATGTTACAAAAACAGTTATTTTACTTAAACTGACAAGATCCGGAAAGTTTGTAACTAAACTCTTACGACTGAACCTAGGAAAACGAAAGTCTATATAGGTATAAGGGCTTAAAAATACGAGTAAATCATTCAATGGTGGCATGTCAAAATCTCAAATAGTATTTTCAATATCTGAAGTTTTTATATTTCCTCTCTTATATCTATCTCGTTTAGGTACTCACGGCTAGCAGAAGAGAGCAGGTCGGGCAGATAGGGCAGCTTCTTGATGAGGATGATGCTGTCGAAGCAGGAGGGCTGCAGCAGCGACATGGTGGCGTTGGCTGCCAACACCGCCGCCATCGTGGGCAGCAGGTGGGTCATCTATGGATAAGGGAGACTTAATTTGTAAGTAATATAGATATAAAGGTACACAGGTACGCGTCACTCTAGTTAGAGATCTTCGTGAACAATATTGCCCTAAGAAAATTATGTACATGTCTATTAGTAGTTAATTATTTATACCGTGCTAGAGATAGGGATGTAAAAAGAATGCTAAAAGGCGACTCGGGGAATAGGTGTAAATAGAATCTTTTCGGCGATAGGCTAGCGACCTGTCACAAATGTTCATGGCCTGTGAAGTTGCGACATGGCGCTTCAATACATAGTATAAAACAAAGTTGCTTTCTTTGTCCCTATGTCCCTGTGTATGCTTAAATCTTTGAAACTACGCAACGGATTTTGATGCAGTTTATTTAATAGATAGAGTGATTCAAGAGGAAGGTTTATATGTATAATGACATCCATTAAATAGCCAAAAGTGTAAAGCCGGAGCGGGTCGCTAGTATACTTATAACACTCAAAATTTCGAATATTTGTAAGTTACATTAAAAGATTATTGTATTACTTTATACTTTTAATCTTTTGTTTAAGCTTTTATAATGGTACGGTTAAGGTAATCTGGATTACCATCAGTTTAAATTATGACAAAGCACGCAACAAATCGACGGTGGAAAGGTGGTGTATAGAATCCAATTTTTGATAGATTTTCACGATATAAAAATTTACGCGATAAGTCCCATTAGTTATTAATCATGAGATATTCACCAATTTATAAAATGTAACGAAACTTGAATTTTATAAAATGCTTCTTAGACTTTTTGAAACTTTTCTTTTTCCAGAGCGATTTTTTCTGTGAAGTTACGACATCGCGCTTAAGCACATAGCCTTACCAACGTTGATATAACTAATGCACACATATTTATATTATTCGTAGATACAGTATCTTTTTTACCGTAAAGACTACTGATAGATACAGTACATATATACGTACACGTAACGTCTTTTTTCACTATAACGTTTAGTAGTCTGTTATTTACGGAGCTAATATCCTGTATATTAGTTTCAGACTTTCCCATACTGACCGTTTTGAATGCGCCACCCTGTATAGGAGGTAGAACTCTAGAATTAGTACTCAATCCTTACCTGTCCAGTCATCTCGATGACTATAACTATAGTGGACACAGTATGAGTGACTGCTCCCGTGAACGCCGCAGCTCCTACAGTTGCGTAACCACCTGGGACACAAATAAAAAACATATAGTTGCGTTGTTATTATACGTACAATCGCGACCATGATTCCGGAAGAAGTAGACTAATAATGATGACGAAAAACCTCTCGTAAAATGTAGCTTGTTGTATATATTTACTATAAATAAGATATAATAAATAAGCGTGAGATATGTATTTCAAAGTACCGAACAATCCTTAGTCCCTGACTTTTTATTACTTATACGTTGATATAAACATCCAGTACCTACAACCTCTTTAGAGAATGACAGAAGCTTGGAGTTCAAAATCTCCTCACTAAGCTTTTTTGTATGACACCGTTATTTCGAGTTGCGATGGCATCAATATAGATAATTAATTGGTGACAATTTGCTAGCCCATTGCCCATTAGATTCTATTTACCTCAAGTTCATATAAATTTACGAAATGCATCGAATACTACGGTGAGCGGAAACATCGTGAGAAAACCTATTTGTTCCCCGAAAAGGTAATAGTTAATGCTTGTAAATGACGACATGGCTTACCACCTGTCACATTGAGTATCGACTATCTGGTCTACACGTGGGTTCGAGGTAGCCATAGAATTACTACCTTCGCAATTGCGGAGATGGAAACCTGAATCTCTGACTCCGTAAGGTGTAATGGTAGTGAACACGTGTGTCTTTTTTTGTCTGTCATATATCTTAAAGCAAACTATACCTGGCAATATCTTCTGTATATGTCCACCATAAGCGACCCCTAGCGGCCAGCAGTAAGCCATGAGCTCTCCAGTGAATCTGCCTAAGGAAGCTCCCATCTTAAAAGCTGGCACGAAGATCCCAGCTGGCACGGGCAGCGTACATGCCAGCATGCTTAGGAAGTACTGGAAAAATATGTAAAAAATATATATGAAATTGATTTTTACGAAGTTGCCCAAAGGGTTAGGAGGTAATCTTAGAAAATAAATTAGTGATAAAAAGGCTACTAGAACATGGCATGTTAACTAGATAGTATTATAGTCATTTGGGGAAGGCCTATGTCCAACAGTGGATTACTACAGGCTGATGATGATGATTATATATTCGTATCCGAGTATAAGTCACGCTAGATTGCTTTCTTAAACAGTGGGATGACATTTTGATGAGGTTTTCTTTTGTTGCCCAATTCGGCAAATTAATTGTAAGAAATTTATAATTAAAACCATGGAAGCTATAACAAATTATATAGAATATTATATGTATATCTAGTCTACACCCAGACCAAGTTACGTTACCACGTTTACACAGTTTAATGATACATTGCTCCTATACTCACAATAGAAAAGAAGTAGACAATGAGTATCCCGAACATGTTAAGGTCTGGTCGATCCCAGTAGCTCACGATGGCCGCTTGCTCAGCCGTCAGCGGCTCCGACCATGTGAAGTTGGAGAATAGGGCTAGCACCTGAAAGATAATTACACAAGGTTAATTATTAAATTTAAAATTCATGCTAAAAAAGTGACCAGGGAGATGTTTTTGTTACCGAGGTTCTATTCGCCCCGAAAGGGAATAAAATACTTGCATAAATAATTATCATTACTAATAAGCGGGCAGCATTACTAGGCTTCTGTACGTGGTGTGAAGAAAAGAAGAGCATGTATGGGAAGTTTAACTGTTGTGTGTAAGGTAAGAGAGATTTGTCAGGATCGTTCGAGGTTGCGATGGACAGAATGACAATAGAGTATTGGGACCTAAAAGTATATATTTATGAAGAGTCACGTAATTTCGACATCTGTATAAATAAAGGTAGGTTACCGTGTCTATTTCTTTAATTGCGGAGGTAGTAATTTCATGGCCACCTAGAAGCGCCGTATTGACCAGAACTCAATGTGACAAATGGTAGCCAAGTCGCCATTTACTACCACTGATTATAACATGACGTTTAGAAAGGAGATAGTTAGGTCAGTAGGAATAGGTATATTTTTAGTCATCACAGTCCGTTTTCGTATCTATCATTTACCTGGGGCTGGTTTCCAAGCTCCGCAGCCATGTACTTGCCGATGCCAGGGGGGAAGAATATGGACATGATCAGCCACGTGATCACGCCAGGGTAGATGAAGCGACTGCAATAGAGAAACAGGTTTCATACATACATATACCTTAAGATATAGAACTCATGTTTTTATTAATACATCCACATATTCTCGCCTATAAGTCCCTATCAGGATTCTGATTCTGACAAACCTTTCTTGCTTCACGCACACCCATTAACCTTCTCATACATGCTCTAATGTTTCACTGTGTACACGTGCCTTAAAATATATCCTATATGTATATATTATGTTTATATTTAAAGTACATCCATGTGAATTAACGCTAACTAACTACACGTACTCATTAGGATGGTAATCCATCCAGAAATCATCCTCGTACAGTGATACTTATCTACGATATATGTATATATAGAGATGTATTAACGCGACTGTAACCGTAGTTTAATTACCTCCTTAAAATATGAGTTAGGAATAATCATAATAAATTTTAAAAATAAAAATAAAATTCACTTTATTCACAAAGACACAAGACCAACGTCGACAGAAACAAAATGGAAAACAACAATTTGATATAGAAAAGGGATATAGAAATTTACGTAATAAACTAACCCTCTATAAGAAGAGAAATAAGGAAACCTTAAAAAAGTAACAAACAAATATTTAGGTCCTGCAAACTAAAGTTTTTTTTATGTTAAATAATGGTGGTAATCTAAAAAAGGGTCAAATGATCCCATGAGAAACTCGTACTTACTTTTTCTGTAGGAACTGACTGAGTGACTTGGTGTTTCTGATGAAGAGAACGTATTTGCGGTGAAGGAATACCCATAACGCTGCTAGAAGACCGCAGCATATGCTGAAAGTACATAAGTTCAGTTAAATACCTAAGTCTAGTCTAGGATATAAATAGGGCTATTTGCTGTTCTATATGAGGCAAGTAGTAAGAGGCCACAATACTGTACAAGGAGTATATTGAATTTATGGGGCAGTGGGCTAGCAACCTCCATCAACATTCCATATATTTATGATAATATAAACCTTCTATTAATATTCCACTTCTCCATCTAATTTGTAAATTAATTTAATGAAACACTTTAATCAGCGTTTTGCAAATCCTTTTTATACTTCAGAAGTTACTTAAATATCCAACCAATAAGTAACAATAAAGAAACCCATACACATATGCATACACACAGAAGGATAGTTACGGCCTGATCTCGGATCTCTATTAGTCTCGATCCTGACAAAAAAACTTTCGCGTCATATACACAAGCAGTTATACGCACAGTCAACGCTAAAAGTGCAGTCCCGGTAACTTTCTATAAGGTTTACGTCTATAAGAACAAAACACAATATTTTTCATATCGAAACACGCGAACGTATAGTGGCCATGACAATGCATAGAGGCACCAGTTTGAACATGTAAAATATAGTCTTTTGTTCGTATAAACTTAAACCTTATAAAGAGTTACTGTGACTACACTTTTAGCGCTCACGGTATATATGAAACATACCCTAGTAGAACGAAGACAGCGAACTCTTGAGGGTCGAAGGGGAAGTCCTGTGGAAGGTTGGTGGGGAAGAGAGGCTTCACCGTGGGCTGGGCGCCCGACCACACTGCTAGCAGGCGGAACATCTGTAACATCAATTAATCAGCCTATGTCAGTCCACTGCTGGACGTAGGTCTCCCTAAGAGTGCGCCACAAAACACGATCACTCGTGACCCTCAGCCAACCACTACCAGTAACCTTTTTCAAGTCATCGGTCCATCTAGCAGGGGCATCCACATTTACACCAATAGGCACTCAAGCCTCGGACTACCACGCATGGTTCTTGAGCGTATATTACGATGTTTTATGTGGATTTCGGTAATAGATGGAATAAGAACAGAACTCACAATAGCACTGCAGCAGGCCGCAAAGAAGCCTCTAAAGTAATTCCTTACTGCGAAGTAAGTCGTCGTTACTTCAATCGAAAATAGTACACCTAGAAAGAAGAACATATATTATACACTAATACATTTAAATTGTTATATTGATAACTTTAGGCTGTTCGCATTAAGAAAATAGTCATGTCATTTATTCAGAGGTTAAACTGGCCAATGAGAAGTGAGTAACTAAAAAGGAAATTCATATTGACCAATAACAGACAACCGTTGTTACGTCTCATTGGTCAAATCGTGGGGACATTATGACGTCACTATTTTCTTGCAAATAATCTACTGCTGTATTTCTTCCCAAAATTTCAGATAATGTGTCTAAGGGACTATTCCTAGCACTTAGGTGTCAATTGTACTTATATCTGTGTTGGACGATATACTAGCAATCTGGTACCCCATATAGCACAGCCGTCACATTTATTTAACTACATGATTCTGTCCAACCCGAAAAGGACACGAATGCATATATGTATCTTGTATATGTTTAATCTTCTTTAAAAAACAATCATAGAACCTTACAAACTATTCTAAATATATACGATTAAGAATGTTTGAAATCACTAAGAAGCTTAGAAAAATGAAGGTAGTTGGTAATTACGACAAAGTGAGGGTAGTTAAAAAATCGACGAGGATGGGATTCGAACCCACGCGTGCAGAGCACATTGGATTAGCAGTCCAACGCCTTAACCACTCGGCCACCTCGTCTTGTAGCTTATAAGCCGAATTTCGATATCATATTGTGTGGACTAATTTATTACCAATGTAATAAATAAAAAGTTTATCCATATAAACTTTTGACACTTATGGATTATCGCTGCTGTATCGATATTTAAGTATGGATAAATCGATTATATTGTATGTAACCAATGTACTGTGTTAGTCACTTAAACATGTATATGTGAACATTCACGTCCTTTAGGGTGGACAGATCCTCGGAGACAAGAACACATCCCCTTGGTTTTTAGCATGAATTTTCGGGTTGTGTTGTCATATGACACAATGGTGACAGATTGCTGGCTCGTCAACCAATTGATTCCAAGCTCCAGCTCGCACGGATAGATAAACAAACCTAAGACTACTCCTGTAAGCAAAAGGTGTACGCACGCATATGCATGAGTTTCTAATATCTGGCGGTTACGTAGATGCCGGCCCAATAAGACATATAACAGTCAGAAAGACGCTATATTGAAAAAGGATGACGTTAGGAGTACCAATACCCGCCGAGTGTGTATGAGTGTCAATGAAGCGAAAGTGATCTGTCAGGATCGGGACAAATGGGGATCCGTGATCTCTGCCTATATCTTTACAGGGAATCACGCGTGATGTGTATGTATATGTAGTAAACACATAACATTTTGACAGACTTGCCATTTAAATTCATTTTACAAGAAACCAGGACTTATTATATTTTCTATACAAATTATTACCTTTGTTACTCGACGTTTCAGCCATGTTGTAATAGCCTTGGTCACGGGCCAAAATATACGCGATAAGTCTTGTTTTTTTGGCATTTTCTTTCTTTCTTTCTTTCTATAACTAATGTTACTATAGCCTATTCGTGTTAAGTAAATAGTGACGTCATGATAATTAGAGGTCAAACTGACCAATGAGACGTGAGTAAATGAGACAGAAGTCACATTGACCAATAACAGACAACCCCTATAAAATCTCATTGGTTAAATCATGGAGACCTTGATGACGTCACTATTTTGTTAAAGCGAATATACTATAGTTTCACTTACCCCCGACAGGTGCTGCAAAACACGAAGCCACTCCGACGGCGCAGGCAGCTCCCAGTAACTCAGAGTGTCTGGACTCATTCATGTAGGCTCCCTGCAGGGTGGTCATCAGTTTGGACAGCAGGTTGGCCAGCATTGACGCTATGTGGACGGACGGACCCTGGTAGTAAAGGTAGTTGGGTTAAATAGAATGGAAGTTTAAACTGCAGATAGTACTGCGTACTTAACATATGATAGATTTACAAAATAACTTTGATGCAGTAAATCGGTGGCAAAGACAAACGCGTTCACGATCAATACCCCTTGCGTGGCAAACAAAGGTTATCAAGTTTTCTTCTCTAAAAGGAGATTTTATCGTTTCTCCAAGGCTTTGCCCTCTCCAAAAAAGATTTAAGAATGTGAATGTATATATATACGTACTAATATTTTCAAAAACAGAACCAAAAAGAATTGTATTTTTGGTCACATTTACTGTCAGGATTTTAGTGATGTTCAAGGTTGTATAATAGTCAACGTATTGAAAGTCTTTTTTTGCCCCACCTCTTTCCCCAGTGGCAGCCCAGAGCCCAGGGTGGCGGTGAGGCCTACCACCTTGGCCACGAGCGCCCTGAAGGTCAGGTACTCCTTCAGGTGCACTCCTCGAAGGATGGTCTTCATCTCTGGAATGCCGGAGCCTGTGGAGGAAAGAAAAATATTTTTATTTTATTTATTTCATGCAAATAAGTATCCTATCATTACAGGTCTGATAACCTAACGCGATAGGAACTAAACATATTTATAATTTTAAGTAAACAATTTAACATTTACATTAATAGACATTATATAACAACAATTACAACATAACGCAAAAGCACCCAATACCGACCATTGATAGAAGTGACTACTTAAATCACACAAAAAGGAAAAAAATTAAGGCTTAATAATATAAAACGTGCTTTATAAAAATTACTATATTTACTATCATAAATTCACGGAAAAAATCTCTTTTTTGCCTTTTTCGTACCTAACTGTTAGGGTTATTATTTACTTACGGTATAACAAGTAGAAAGCAACATGAGACTACTAAATATATTCTACATTGAAAAATACTAAAACAATAAATTTACATGTACCTCTATATAAGTACGTATTTATGTCATTTAATCTCTACATACACGAACTTTATTCCCTAGGGTCTACTGAGCCTAGGTCACTTTTAACATTAGTGTTAGGGTTGCGATAGGTTGCTAGCCTATCATCCAAGAGATTCACAACCCCCACCAGTCACAAATACTTTACAATAATGTCAATGAGGTGAACGTCAAATAAATTCTATTAAAATCCTATTCACACCGAAGGATTATTGAACGTCCCACGGAGCAGTATTCGACTGCGAAAAGCGAGGATAACTTCGTATTTAATAAAAATGTTAAAATTTAATAAAAAGCTACTAAATTTGATACCTATTGATATATTTTTCTTCTAAAAAGGAATTTTCATTGTTAATATTTTACATAATTAGGAACAACTAAAGAGATACACGATGTTTAATTTGTACCTTTGATATTAATAAAAAACAAATTAATATTAGTATATATCAGTATTTACCTATACTCTGAGCAGCGACAATATTGACGAAGCCAGCAGCGAATAAAATCAGGCATATGGGCAACGAAACCCAAGCCACGTACTGGCTGAACGTCGTCATTGCCAAGTTCTTATACATCCATACACGACCTGAAAAATAAAAAATACATACATATTTACATATTTCACGCCTCTACGTCCCCAACAAGATAGGCAGAGACTATCGCCACCTAGAACGATGACAAATCTCTCTTGCTTCACTCACACACTTAAACCTTCTCATACATGCTCTTCTGTTCTTCACACTATGTATGCCTTGAGAAGAATGTTTAGAATTTAATAAAAAAAAATATTAGAAAAACATACATACAAATATATTCAGGTCCTTTACTCCCTCTCGAGGTGGCTATAACCTCGAAGACAATAATATCTCCTCGTTCACTTTTAGTAATGATATTGAAGATCTTGTGTCACTGTTTTAGCACTAGGTTGTGATGTTTTATGCAACATTGGTGATAGGTTGCTAGCCCATTGCCCAATAGATTCCATTTACCCCTAGTCTCTTAGTCGCCTCCTACGACATGCCGGGAAGGCATTATATTATGCATTATATTAAGAATAGGACAGGAGATTTGAAATCATTTTATACATACATTAACTTTATGACCATTATCTGTTTTAGGATAGGCAAAAGTTTGCGTATCTTGTACATTATTCTAGACAACATTAAACCCACTTTTCATAGTCAAAACCCTAAGACATGTTGACTATTGTCTATTCCAAGGTATAGTTAGGTAATAATTGTTTTACTGTTTAATATAATATAAATGGTACCTATCCGTCTTTAAGTATTTCTTGTAAGCAGCATGAAAGTATGTAAGAATAAAAGATTAGATCAGAAAAGGGTGAAGTTATAATACCTATCCTATATCTATAGGTATAGTCAGTGCCTATATATGGAGATACGATGCCCTACCTTTTACGTTGGGCGCTGTCTATCTAGTAAAACGCGCACTTCGAGTAATCCATACCTAACATGCTTTCGAAATTTCGGAGATGGGCACACAAGCCTCTGACTACCCCGCCACAATAAAAAAGGGAGTGTGTATACACAAGTCATGAAACGTAAGTATTAAGTTAAAAGTATTTATCGGCGAGTGTGTATCATCATCAATCAGCCTGTACTAGTCCACTGCTGAACGTAGGCCTCCCCAAGGATACGCCACAAAAGACGATCTTTCGTGGCCCTCATCCAGCCACTACCAGCAACCTTCTTGAGGTCATCGGTCCACCTAGCAGGGGGGCGTCCTACACTACGTTACGTGAGTGTGTATACCACGAACCAAATATAAAGAGGACCCGGCGAAAGGCGCGGTCCCCGTTACGCGGTGTGGAGTCTCAAATGGCGTGTTTTAATTGGTGTTTTAATTTAGTAGAAAGAAGATACCTATGTTTCGTCTCAGAAAATGCCGTGTTTTAATTGGTTGTAATATCTCCCCTCCACCCGCGTTCCTCATTTCACCCCGCGTAATCCACGCTAGTTTCCATACAAATATTGCGTAAGGCCCACTCCTCTTATTAATTACTCCATGGTGTATACAGATGGGTATAGACAACATAGAGTAAATAAATAGTAAATGATAAGGAAATACCTTGGCAAATTTTGAATCGTAAATCAAAGTAATAATTATGATAAATTATCTAATCTAAGACGCTACAAAATTCGAAATAGCAAATTTCTAACATACATATTAGTTAGTTATGTATAATATCCATATTTCTACTTGAACAAAATTCAGAGTGTAGAATCATCATGAGCATACACATACTTTCACGTCCTTTAATCCCTTTTGGTGTGGACAGAATCTTGGAAATATGTTTTTTAGCATGAATATTGGGGTTGTGATGACAATATCAACAATATCAAATGTAATACATTTGGTGACAGTTTGCTAATCGTAATACATAGTCAAATATATATTTCATTTACTCCTAGTCCCTTAGTTGCCTCGAACGCCATACCGAGTAGAACTGCAGCTAGTTAGCATTCTTTTTACGTCACAGCTATACTGTTATTTATTAATAGAATTTAATGTTAAATGATATGAAATGTAATTTTATGTGTTGTATATTGTGTGATTCAATTATTGTCAATGAATTCTATTGTATGTTTAATATTGTATGTAATTGATGTGGATCTCTCAATAAAGATATTATTATTTAGAATTTTTTTTACCAATTTCATAAGGTGTATTCAGTGTATTCATACATAAACTCACGCTCTTTTCCCTGCTATGTTAGACAGAGATTCCAATTCCCACTATATCCAATAGGTACTTACCATTATTGCATACGGCGATTCCCTGGTCTATAGCGAAGTTGAGGCAGCCCATGATTATTCCCAGAAGTGCCAGGAAGATCCAGTCCTCGCCTAATCTGGCAAACGTGTTTCGCCATATGTATCCTGGGAAAAAATAGATATATTAACGTAGTTAATTAATTTTTTTACGACCTCCGTAGGGCGATTGATTAAGCAGCTGAACGCTAATTCCCGGGGGACGCAGAGTTAAGGACTACGCTTTTCTTCTGCTTTCCAGTCTGGTTGTTGATTATATATGCTAGATATGTGTTTATCTATGTCTGTGATATATCTGTGAACATCATCAAATCAGTTTTGGGGTGAACAGAATTTTGGAAAGGATATTATCAGAGCTCTTAGACAAGTGGCAAATTAGTTTCTAAGAGAAAAACATATTTAGGATTGAGTTACGTGCAATCTTTTTAGTCATATTATCTTTCTAAGCAAATCCCATATACAAATTCATTCCTATTACATTTCCTACATAATTCCTTATTTCTGATATATTATTACTCTAATGTTATTTTTTCTTATGTCTTGTTTAACATTTGTTTGAGGACAAATCTTTATCAAAATTATCGGGCCATTATAGCTTTATAAAGATGGCATGTTTGCTAGCCTGTCGAGCAATATAATTCATTTCCCTGTACTACTTAAAACGGGTCATAATCTGCCAGGAAGAAAGCCATATATTTCCTAAACTAGAACAGTAATTTCCATACAATCACCATGTATTTATATCCATTTCTGACTGAACAGAATCTTGAATACATTTACTTTGTGAGGTTTGTGTCGGTATTAATACAGAATTTTCTTGACCAGTTGCTAGTCTATCGCCCTATAGCATTTCATTCCATTACGTCAAGTCAGGAAAAGGGAAGTACGAATCATTTACTAGGTAGTATTTTCTATATATGTTCCATTTAACCATATAGAAGTAAGTACATATAACCGCCGAAGGTTTTTGACTGCGAAAGTGGTTTGTCAAGATCGGGACAGATGGGGATACATGATCTTTGCCTACCCTTCTGCAGGGAAACGGGCGTGATGTGTATGTATATGTGTAATTACATTACCCACCTAAAACCTTAAAAGCCTTCCCCCTAGGCCGGTGTTTCCCCGCCGCTTCTAGTTCCTTCTGTCTCCGCTTGTCGTCTTTTCGTCTCCGTTTCCGAAGCCTTCGTAATCTTCTCGCTTCTTCACGCGCCGCTTCACTCAGGTCCTGCTGGTAGCGGCCATACATCTGGAGAATTACAAAATAAATTAATATAAATGGTGTATGAGACGGTTAATGGGTGTAAGGCATGACAGATTTGTCAGGATAGTGAATGATAGACAATAGAGTAATAGAAGAAATGACATTAATATATGTAATTAATTCACTTTTTACGACCATTGTCCCTTTAAAGGTGCTTAGAGGTTCGCATGCCGATCAGAGTGATTTACGATTTGAACATTTGACACTTTCACCAAATAGTAAACAGCAAACGTGACAGGTGCTGTAATCTCCTTATAGGCTTTATAGGCACTGGCTATTGCCTATACCGAAGTATAGAAAACTTATGCGATTTTTTCTGAATCCTTTGATCATAAATTCATTCGACGACCTCCGTGGCGCGATCGGTTAGCCACCGGAACGCTAATCGTGAGATCCCGGGTTCGATTCCCTGTGAAGGCAGAGTTAAGAGCATAGTTTTTCTTCTGTTTTTCAGGCTGGTCGTTAAATATATATGTATTTATCTATGTATAATAAGTATATATTTCTTAAATATACGTTAATTAGTACCCTTAACACAAGTCTAAAATCAGGGCTAGATCAATTGGTGTAATGTCCAAATATTATTATTAAAATGTTATTATAAGTAAAGAATGTTTTACAGTTGGTTCTTAGGAATTAAACCTGGTAACTAGAGTGTGCTATGACTCTCTGAGCCACACCTAATGCCATCTGTTACGAATAAAACAAAAACGTTTGTCTACGTTTGGACAAGCGTCAAATGTGCCTATGACATAACATGTGAGATAATACGATGATTTGATTAACCTCATTGCAATACTGAGCAAAGTATTCTGTACTACATAGTAAAATAGATACATACAGATTTCCCATAATAGATAGGACTTCAGAAGAATGCTAACTAGCTGCCGTTCCTTCTAACATGTCGAAGGAACGTCAAGGGATTAGTGCTAGAGGAAATGTTTTTTACGATGTGCTTGCAAACTGTTCCATGCCTTCCAAAATATTTCTGCTAAGTGACGAAAAAGTGCTGCACCGTCTAGTATTATTGGCATTTAGAACATAGCCCCAATGATTTAAACATAGATCAATTTAACATAGGTTAATTAAATCTGTTTTGTAGTATCTGACATCTTAGCGTTATGAATATAAGCGATCGATAGTCTTTGCCTATCCTGTCAGATAGTAGAGGCGAAAATATACGTATGTAACCATATTAGGTATTCACGCAACTAACAATTGCTCGATGTATTTGTATCTATTGTCAAATTTAGTATCGGTAGGAACCTAATACAAATTGGTTAGGTTCTACATTTAGATTCAATAGACTGTAAACGTCATTTAAGCACATGATTTAGCATAATTGTATAATCGAGGTTAGTGACTGCACAACAAACTACACACATATAAATAACTAAATATATTAACGCCCTTATCTCTTTTGGGGTAGACAGAACCTCGGAGATATCTCCTTGATACTCATGGCTAACTATTTGGCTTGTGGTATCATGGTATTTTGCTGACAGGTTGCTAGTACCTTGACTTATAGATTCCATTTAGTTACTTAAAGTGTATATGCTCAATGTAATGTATTAAGAGTTGTATGAATGTCATTGAAGCGAAAGTGTTTTGTATAGAGCCAAGGGGATACGTGATCTCTACCTACCCTCTGTATGAAATCGACATGGTTGGTATGTGTATGCAAACTATTACATATTAATATGCAATACTTATGCAACATTTTAATACACTAAACTAGTCTATGACGTAAAACGAATGCTTACTAGCTGCCGTTCTTCCCGGCATGTCGTAGGAGGCGACTAAGGAACTAGGAGTAATGGATTCCATTGGGCAATGGACTAGCAAACTGGTCATTAATGTTCCATAAGATATCACAACCCCAATATTCATGCAAAAAGTGACCAAGGAGATATTTTCAACGTTCTGTCTACCCCGAAAGGGATTAAGAGACGTGAATGTATAATATAAAGTATTAGAGGATTAGTTCTGTATATTGACCAAATATTACAAGGTGAGGGACATAAATTAAGATAGTATGTTAATATTGTGATAGTGTACATATCTTTGTTTAGATTGATTTCTTATCTTATCACGAGATAACTAGAGATCGAGATCTCTGTAGTGATTAGGTATAGGTTACTATGTACATAACAGTTACATAACATACATATTATCTGAAAAAGATATTATTTTTTTACTGTAAGGACAAACATTGTGAGGAAACTAACCTGTTCCCCGAACAGGTAATAGTCAGTGCTTATAAATCGTGATCGTGTCCTGTGCTAGTAAGGGACGAAAAAGGAAGCCTAACTAGCTGTCGTTCTTCCCGGCATGTAGTTGGAGGCGACTAAGAGACTAGGGGTAAATAAAATCAATTGGGCAATGGGCTAGTAGCAATACCAATGTTCCGTTATAACATCGCAACCCCAATATTTATGCTTAACATTGAAGATATTTTATCCCCGAGGTTCTGTCCACCCCGAAAGGGAATAAAGGACGTGAACGTACGTACTTTAAATCGTGACATAGGTTACCATCTGTCACATTAGGTTCACAGTGGTCGTAGATTCACTAGTTTTTCAATTGCAGATATAGAGATGTGAAATTTTGACTAAACGCATGGTAGAGATCCCGCCACATAAGGTGGCAGTAGCCAAACTTGGAACTAAATTTGACGTTACCGCCATTGCGTGTTATTTTGTATGAAAGGTAAATTTAGTATTACCAGCGTTGTGTTTTTTGCCCACTCTTTGTAATTTTTATGTTTGTTAAGGGTGATTATAATAAATTGATTTCCGGAGTTTCTTGTTAGTTCTTCTCCAAGCTAGGGTCTCCACTGATCTAACCTCGGTAAAAAATATGTAAAGACAATGCTCAGTGCCATGTTTGAAATAATAGTTTTAAGAGATTCGCGATTTATACTCATGATATAAGATATAAGGGTGTGTATATAAGATATAAGATTGATTGCAGCTGTGGGAAATCCTACGTCGAACACACTAAAAGGTCTATTGCGGACAGAGTGAAGGAACACATAATATATGTAATATATAATAAGAAGGATAAGTCCCGTTAATTATTAATCATGTTTGAAATAGTTTAATAAACATATTTTGACTTTGATATATTAATTTGTTTTATTTGAGTTTATAGCTCTGCAACTAAAGACCGTTACAAATGAAACCTATAATGTATCGAGCCGTATTGCACAGTTAGTGCTAGTTTTGGCGTGTTTACTGGTAACACTGAATTACGCGACTGTGGCGACGCCTCCAACTGCCACCTTATGTGGCGGGATCTCTAGGTATTTCGTTTTCGAGTGGCCTATACCTAATATGCCTTTGAATTTTCGAAGATAGGCACTCACTCTGACTACCCCGCTCGTTAAAAGGTAGTGTGTATACACAAGTCCTGAAGCGTATGTTTATGTTTTTTATTAGGTCATGAAAAGAGTTTGATTATTTTTTACTACCTTTTTCTCTTAAAAGTTTCTCAGAATATCACGAGTGAGAAATCGAACCTAATTTTAACTAAGCAGTTAGAATCATACCTAAGATGTGGTTAACTTTGTATTGTTATATTTAGGCACTAGAATCGATTTTACAAGTGTTTTAGATATTTTATAGTAATGCCACCAAAACGCTAACAATGGCGACGTAAAAGCTTTTCTAGATGTCCATCCTTAATGGAAAAACGTAAACATATTTATGTAAACACATATAGTTACATAATAACAACATAACAAATATACATGTATGTAAAAATTACAGTTAACTTATTACCATAGTCAGTTAGAATGTTATAGTTAACACATTTTTTAAATTTATTTCTGTGGGTTGCCATGACAACGTCCAAACAACATTTATTACCAAACACAAAAAACAGTCATTTCCATTGTGAAGGCATCTTTACACGAGTATTATGGACATGAATGAACACTCTTCTAAGAATAGATTAATTTCGCCCACGCGTTTTGTCTAGCTTCTCTAATTGGAACCGGCACGAGACTACTAGATAAATCTGGCCCTAGAATACTAAAAACATGATACTTATCCATACAGACACAGAATATCGACTTATCACCATAATTAGATATAGAAAAGTCTGGAAATCTATAACACTACATCTTGTATTATTCTACCGGTTAAGGAATTCAAATGTAACTTTTTTAGGGAGTTATTAACTAGTAAAAGATAGTAACTATTGTTTTTTAAATATAATTAGATATATATATATATATAATAATATAAGCGGCTGTAGGGAGTGTGTATACACAAGTCGTGAAGCGTATGTTTATGTATGTTTGTATTAGATAATTTCCCTTGCAGTTTACGAAATAGATACTACGGTAAGGGTAAACATCATGAGTAAACCTACCTATTCCCCGGACAGGTAATAGTTAGTGCTTGTAAATTGCGACATGGCTTAACACCTACCACAATGAGAACTGACTATCTGGTCAACACGGGGGTTTCGAGGTGGCCTTAGAATTACTACCTCTACGATTGCGGATATGGAAGCCTGAACCTCTGATTAACCCAAGGGTTAATGGTCATGTACGCATTTATTTTGGTTGTCTGTATATGTTCTACGCTAGTATAAAAACAAACTTATTTTGTATGTCTATAAATCTATAAAACTAGTTCTTTTAACGCTACATTTTTTGCATAATATTAGATAAGACATATTTTTCTCTGACCTTCATTCTTAATCTGAGGCTTATCTACCTGATAAAGGGGCTAATATTTACATGCTAAGATTATGGACTAGAAAACACATAGTGTTAGTCTGGGACGTAGAGTAAGTTAAGTAGGTGCTTTTGTCTATATGAATTAGATGTAGATGAGATTTATTGGGTGATTAGCTAGCAACCAGTCAGCAAATACACGTTGAAAGGAAGTTCAGCTAAATGACGATAGCCGAGGATTTATATTGCATAACATAGTTAGGAGAAAATGTAAATTGGGAGCAAACCTAAGTAATTACATACATATACATTCACGTTCTTTAATCCCTTTCGGGGTGGACAAAATCTTGGAGATATACTATCTTGGTTAACTTATAGCATAAATATTGGGGTTGTGTTGTCATGCAGAACATTGGTAACAAGTTGCTAGCCTATCGTCCATAAGATTCCATATACCCCTTGTTATTTGTCCCTCTTAAGACATGCCGAATCTTACATAAAACTTATAAAAGAAGTAACCTGTTATTAACTAATCTCTCATAGTCGACTCTACCAACAGATATACAGCTATGTCTCTTCTAATCTAGTGCCAGACTAGCACAGGCACATCATATGACCAGCTAAAAACACGAGAATCACAAATTAGCAAGGTCGTAAACGTTTTATTGACTAATAATGCTAATGAAAGAATCTGAGTAGTTAACTTCTATTAATTAGTGAAAAATAGGCAAAGAACTGTTAATTAACTGATAGTCTGGTTATTAGGTGTAAAACTATTTTATATCACCATATATTTGAGGCGAAAAGGAGGGTTGCGAAAGGAATTTATAGAGCTAAAGTGGAAGGTAGAGTTGGACGAGGTAGGTCACGTAGAACATACATATACAGATCAAATTGGAGGTATTCTTCTCAAGTACATAAGGTAAGTAGCTTGAAAATCGGTGTGAGTGAAGAAAAGATGTGATGAGAAAGAATATTGACCCATCGCCCAATAGATTCCATTTACCCCTAGTCCCTTAATCGCCTCCTACATTTTAAGAACGGCAGCTAGTTAGCATTCTTTTAACGTCCCATACTGTGTGGGACATAACACATTAGTCGTGATTACCAATTACCGTGGTATTGCATAAATTAGTACATCCTTTCTTACCTAGAGTTTAAATTGGACCTAGGTATCGTCTAGGTCACATGAAAGGATATATGAGTCTAGATTATAACCTTGGTTTCGTTTACTTTATCAGTCTATATTCATGTTACCTGTCTGCTCGATATGTTATAGGAGACGACTAAGGAACTAGGGGTATACACATATAACGCCTGTTTCCCTGTAGGGTAGGCAGATATGGATCTTAATTTGTCCAATCTTTATTAACCACTTTCGATTTATTGATATTCATACACCTTCGTATCTACTACGGGTTATTAAAATCTATAAGAGGATGGATTAGAAACCTTTCACTATTTTTTCTAGTTATAAACATTTAATTAATTACAACGTATTGCTGAGGAATAATTCGGGACGTAAAAAGAATGTTAACTAGCTGCCGTTCTTCCCGGCTTGTCGTTGGTAACTAAGGGACTAACTATGAGTATAAGGAATCTATTACTATTGAGCGATGGGCTAGCATCTAGTCACCAATTTTCAATATGTACTAACAACCTCTATGTTCATGCTAATTATTACTAAGGAGATGTTTCAATGCCTCCTAGGTTCTGTCCACCCCGAAAGGGATTAAAAGACGTGAATTTGAAAAGGATCGATTGCTATCTGTTACAGTTATGAGGCCTTCATTGCTCTGTCCACTACCTAGCGATACGTAGTCGTGTGAGTCTGAATGTCGGAAAATCATTAATATGGTGATATGATTGTTTATAATATTTTCCAAGTCATTACTTTGCCTGATTTAGTTATCTTGAATTTTCCTCATAGTGATTGAATTTATACTTTATTGATAAATTATTTCCGTGTTCGATTCTCTAGATAGCTAATTACAACTATGCTCACGATCATTATCCCTTGGGCAATGGTCAGAGGTATGAGAATGTATGAAGAGAGGGTTACGAAAGGAATTTATGCAGCCAAAGTGCAAGGCAAAGTTGGACGGCGTAAGTCGCAGTAGAATATCACTACATAGTATAAAACAAAGTTGCTTTCGTTGTCCCTATGTCCCTTTGTATGCTTAAATCTTTGAAACTACGCAACGGATTTTGATGCGGTTTTTTTAATAGATAGAGTGATTCAAGAGGATGTTTTATATGTATAATAACATCCATTAAATAGTGGAGTAGGTTATATATTTTATACCCGTGCGAAGCTGGAGCGGCTCGCTAGTATATGTATATTACAAATTAAATTGAAGATATCATTCTTCTTAAGGATCTTCGCAATTACGGAGTTAGTTATTCTATGGCCCTTAACCCACGTTAGTAAACCGTGTCGCCATTTACAAGAACTGACTATCTGTTCCGAGGTATAGATATACATAGGTTTTACATACGAATATATAATATATTATATTTAATTATCCTGACAAATCACGAGCACGACTGTGTGCTAAATGTGATTAAAGTTGTATTGTAACTGCAAGGTTTTATATACCCCGAAAGGATTAAGGGTGTTAATATATGTATAAGATATGTATTTAGATTTCAAGGTAAAAGTTCAGTTAAGTTATAGAATCTATAACCTCAGAGTGTGTATGAGGAACAGTATGTATATCAATGAAGCGAAAGTAGTTAGTCAGGATCGACACGAATTTGGATCATTGATTTCTCTCTACCCCTATTTAGGAAAACAGTCATGATGTATCTATGTATGTATGTAATACCTACCAGAAAATTATTTGAATATGAGGAACATCCTATTTTATTTACTATTTTGCACGAATAATGGACTAACCCAAACGATTTTTCCACGACAACTGACGTATTTGTTAGACACAATATGATTGATGTATTTGTGTGTGAAAACAAACATTGATTAGTTTTATCTACCTATTCGCCACGCGTGTAACTAATAGTTTTATTTTTTATAAAGAACCTAAAATACAGAAAATTATCCTTATTTACATATACTTGTAAACGTCATTACTGTTTTCCTTTACAGGAGTAGGCAGAGATCATGGTGTACCATTTTTGTATTTTCGTAGGAAACTAGATGATTTTTTAAATTATTTTTGGTTGTGTAGTTTTTATACAAACATTAAATGATATCTAAGGTTCTTCGTAGCCTGTTGTTCAGTCAAGCCTTTATTGTTTTGTATTTATAACTATTAAATATATAAATAGTTTATACTTAATATTATTTGAATAACTAGTTTTGAAACTAAAATCATTCATTAATGTTTCTAAATGTAACTATACGAGTACTACCTCAGCAAATTTTCAATTTTCTATCTTGGAACTTTACACTTATCGCGAAAAATTCCGTTGAATAAATTCAGTTCATAGATAAGCACTACATATAGATATGTCCTTTAATCCCTTTCGGGATGGACAGAACTCAAATAATATCTCCTAGGTCACTTTTAAGCATAAATATTGGGGTTGTGGTTGCTAGCATATCGCCCAATAGATTCCATTGACCCCCAGTCCCTTAGTCGCCTCCTACTAGGCTAAGAACGGCAGCTAGTTCTTCATAAGTACTAGGATAACATAAATCCGCAATGGTCTAACAGGATAAGCGCTCGTTCATAAGAGTGCAGCGGTGCGTTCATCCTGATTAAGAGCAGGCAAGGTCGACAGAGACTTGTTACCACACTTCAACCAACGCGTTAGGGCGTGTTTAGAATGGTATACTGGATTTTTATAATTTGAGGATTATTTTATATACAAACATACATACATACGCTTCACGACTTGTGTATACACACTCCCTTTTTTATTATGGCGGGGTAGTCAGAGGCTTGAATGCCCATCTCCGAAATTTCGAAGGCATGTTAGGTATGGGTCATTCGAAGACCGCGTATCACTAGATAGACAGTGACCCAACGTGATAGGTAGTGAACCGTATCGCCGTATATTTTATATACTTACATAAAAAAATGACACGGGAAGGTTGCGGTTTGGAAGAATATGTATTACTAGTACTAGCTTTGAAAAGGGCATGCTGGTTTGGACATGTTATGTGAATGAATGATAGTCGATTGACGTCGAATAATGTTGGTGAGATGGAAGGGCGACAAATGTGTTTACAAATGAGACAAATGTCAGTCAGACAGATGATAATATTGAAGGGTTACTTAAGAAGTACCTATCACCGTCGCCGAGTGTGTATGAGCAAATTTTAATTAAAGCAAAGGTGTTTTGCCAGAATCGGCAAAATGGGTATAAAAATGTGATATTTATTTTTTACATAGGTACATATATTCACGCCTCTACGTCCCTAACGGGATAGCCAGAGACTATCAATCGCCATCTGAAATGATACTGACAAATCTGTCTTGCTACACACACATATAAACCTTGTTTTTGTATAAATATAAAATACATAAAATGTATACATATAATTAATTTGAGGATTGCAGTCTTCTATATTATTATCTCTCGTCTTCATTAATACCATCAGAAAGCCTATAGTCTCTCATTAACATCATATTAGTATTATTATCATATTAGTATGTGTTCGAGGTACTGTCTACGTTGAAAGGTACACAATAATGTGATATATGTATGTATTACGGTATTTTAATTATTTATAAGCGGTTGTAGCCAACTGGGTAAGACTTCTGATTTCTTATTAGAAATAAAGTTCGAATTTCAGGTCTGAAATGTAGCCATCACCACCAACCATCATGAATACGTACATGATTTACAGTCGCTAACGACGAAGCACAACATCGTGAGGAAACCTGCTTGTTCCTCGGGATAGGTAATAGACAGTGCCTGTATACGGAGATACGGTTCCACTACCAATCACGTCGGGTGCTGCCTATCTGGTGAAACACGATCATTGAGTGGCTAATACCTAACTTGCCTTCGAAATTTGACTGACTAACCCCGCCGCAGTAAAAAAGGGGGTGTGTATTAACAAGTCGTGAAACGTATGTTTTTATGTATAGTATTATTACCTAAAATTTCCACATACGAACTATATGTACATTGATTGTTTTTTCGTATCAAAGAAAAAATAGGGTAATAAACTTTGATATGAATAAATTATTTTATTGACAAAAACATAACATGTTTTTATTCAGTCATGTGATGTTGTGGTATGAACGACCTCAGAATATAGATGAACACTTGGTAGGTATAAGTTCCGGGTCATATAAATACTACATACATACATTCACGACCTTTAATCCCTTAGGTGTGGACAGAACCTTGGAGTTACTATAATATCTCTTAGGTCACTTTTTCGCACAATTGAATTTTTCGATTATTGGAGTTGTTGATGTTATATGGAACATTGGTAACAGGTTGCTAGCCCATCGCCTACTTGCTTACATTACCCCTGGACACGTATACTCACCGGTAAATAGTCGTGAATACTTTTGTCCTTATATTGTAAACAGAACAAAATCACATCACATCTAACCAATCTGTTTTTCAAGAGAATATGTCCGACAATTTAGGTATATTCGACAATTTTATTCGGGACAGGTGGGGATCCGTGATCTCTGCCTACCCCTGTACAAGGAATCAGGCGTGATGTGTATGTTATATGGAGCTAGCCTAGCGTCTAAATAGAATACTAAAGACAACCCTTAGTCCTTAAGACATACGGAAATAAATAAGCTACATAGGTACTATCCTTCTCTTCAAGCCCCAGTTAGCACAGGAACACATGATCATTATATTATCTGTGACATGATCATTAATTAGTAGTTCAAATAGTTATAGATAAACAATATTCTCTAAGTAAATAAATGCATATCTACATAAAAAGTATTTTTAATATAGTATAGTTATACAACATATACATATATGGTCAAATTGTTTACATACTTAAAAATAGGTAGCGTTAGAAGAACCTATAACCACCGAGTGTGTATGTGGCGTATGAATATCAATGAATCGAAAGTGGTTGTAGTTATATTGACAGTATCTAATTCTGTCATAAATCATATCTTTATGGATGTTGGCATACGTTTGTTGTTATTTGGTTGTCAATATTTAAAGATGGTCTCGTGCCAGTCTAATTAACTAACTATCATTCCGACTTTCTTGAATAATTCTATGGACTTAAGATACATACATACAGTTCATGCCTGATTCCCTGTAGAGGGGTAGGCAGAGATCACGGACTTAAGATAATCTGGAATTATTAGGAGATGGACTAACTAGTTAATCTGTTACCAAAATTTCAAAACATTATACGAAAATTTTGACACTAGTAAGTTAAATGTGATTAATGAGAAAATGTCTCCGAGCTCTTATCTACCCCAAAAGGAAGCAAGGAGTGTATGAGGAGTGTGTTCTGTATGTATGTATAAATAAATAAAACATACACAAATCTGCTTCAACATAATCTTACTACGCCAATTAGCAAATGATCAAAGATTCGATATTTTAATGTTTAACACGTGGGATCGAGGTAGCCATAGAAATACGAAGGTATTTACGGGAAATGAACTCGCGAACCTCTGACTGCCCAGCAAGGGTTACATATAATTTCTTTTTACTCAATAGGATTATCTATTTCCTGGTAGAAGTCCGAAGTTTCTTAACGTAAGTAATTAAGTGAAGGTCATTTGATTGGTTTTACCAAGTTCAGGTAACATAGTGTAGGGATCATTTATCTCTAAATTAAAGATAAAGAAATTAACTTTTATCATATGCACTGATTTATAGAACCTTCTCCACATCCAATCACGTGGAACCAACTTAGGAGCCTATCAAACACTAGTGCTAAATAAACCTTCAAATTGGTTAACGCGGTGAGTAAACCAGTACATTAGCAAACAAAATTAGCACTAGCCAGTACAATTAGTTCATAACGACTGTAGTTAGCAGAATTCGCTAATCGGACTATCATGATTTTGCGACTGCTTCCAAGGTTATTAGGAAGTGAAATACCTACTCTTGTCTGGCAGAGGATAGCTATCATACATACATTCGTTTTTAATACCTTTTGGGATGGATAAAACCTCGGAGGTATAATATATACTAGGTATTTTTTTAGTATGAATTGGGGTAGTGATGTCATGATGGAATAGATTCCATTTACTCTAGCCTCTTAGTACCTTCTACGACATGCCGGAAAGAATGGCGGCTTGTTAGTATTCTTTTTACGTCCCAGACTAGTCAAGGATGGGACTTAATTGAAAGTATTATACCTACTTAGGTCTTGTATCTAGCATGAAAGATTAGACATACATATATTCATGTCTCTACATACATATACATATTCACAGGATAGGTCTTTGAAATCTCAATTGCCTCTCTCACAGCTTTATCGTGTATGCTCTTCTATGCTTCACGTTTATAATATGTTACATAATATTTAGGCATTAAGATTTTAGGCATTTACCACAAATTTATTTAGTACTGTAATATTATTAAAATTGAGTTGAACAGAGATTTTGGTGAAGAGATCCCAAATTAGGTATAAGGCATATTATAAATTTTGTACTTATTATAAAAAAGTCGTTACAGAATCATTGCTGGGGCCTTACTCCACTAATGCATTGAAGGCACAATATTACTTCAGTATGATACTGTAATACTTCAGTGGCCGTAATTTGACACTTTTGCCACTCCACTATGTGCCAAAGTGTCAAATTACGGCCACTGAAGTATTACTGTATCGTTACTGAAGTAATATTGTGCCTGCAATGCATAAGTGGAATTAGGCCCCAGCAATGATGTTACTATTTCTTTTAGTATTTAACTTAATTTTATTAGTAACTACAGTTGTAAATTAGGATATTGAATCTTATTAAAACA
Source organism: Leucoptera coffeella (assembly GCA_030578115.1). Classification (NCBI taxonomy): domain Eukaryota; kingdom Metazoa; phylum Arthropoda; class Insecta; order Lepidoptera; family Lyonetiidae; genus Leucoptera; species Leucoptera coffeella. The sequence goes on from JAMBLF010001045.1 coordinate 64,493, forward strand.
TGTGATCCTTATAGTTTACATAATTAACTAATGTATGTAGTAAGTTTGAAGCATATCCATTCTATATGAACAAGGAAAAATAAGAAATAATGCAAACTGATAGTAACTAAATCCTGATAAAAATATTTTTCAAGAAAATCCAATGTTTGTTTTAAATGTTTTAGTGGTTAAATCACTCTTCACTGAGATTGTGCCTCGTTACTACAGAATGCAAAACCAACTCACATTCACGACTAACTATTCACTCTTGCAGGGTAGTCAGGGTTTATGGTGTAGATCTCTGAATTTGAGGAACCGAATGTTTTGACCATTACAACATTAGTTTTATAGACCTCAGAAATCTAACATAGGATACAACGACTCTTGGTGAATTATGGATTTTGTGAGATCAAAGACCATAAAATAAGGCCATAGAATTATTACCTTCGCAATTGCAAATATGGACACCTGCACCTCGGACTACCCCGCGAGGGTTAATGATCGTGAACGCGTTTGTCTTTTGTCAAAGATCTCTGTATATACGTGATCACTCAAGTCACTATCTACCTTAAAAGAGTTGATGGTCGTGAAGCAAAAGTTTAATGGTATACACTAAGTTGATTTTATAATAATTAGGCAAAGAAAGGTTATTAAATGAAACGTTATTGTAGGTTCTAATTTTAACATAATGTGTCTCATGTATTCAAACATACAATTAATTTTATAATATAGACAAAAGATCATCTAAGGAATCATAATATTTACTACTCAGTGCAGTAAACTTTGTACTATAATGTTTTATTAGATAGCAACAATAAAGATTATAAAACCAGACAAATCTTTTTACATATAACATACACATACATTCACGTCCTTTAATCCCTTTTGCAGTGGACAGAACCTCGGATACATGAAAACATCTTCTTGGTATGTATGTATATTGTGGTTCAAATGTCATATGGAATATTGGTGACAGGTTGCTAGCCCTAAATATATTTAATTTACCACTTGTCCTTTAGTAGCTTAATTGGTGAAAGATTGCTAACAATTCGACTAATTTATTTACTCCTTGAATTTACGGAATACCGGATAGAAACGCAGTTAGTTATCATTGAATTTATTTAGTTTACTACGGCGAGAAAAACCTTGTGAGGAAACCTACTTGTTCCCCGAACAGGTAATGCTTAGTGATTGTAAATAGCGACATGGCTTACCACCTGTCACATTGAGTACTGAGATTATCTGGTCAACACGCGGGTTCGAGGGGGACAGAATTACTCCATTTGCAATTGCGGAGATGGACACCTAAACCTCTGACTGCCCCGAAAGGATTAATGGTCGTGAACGCGTTTGTCTTTGCTAACCAATCGACTAATTTATTTACTCCTTGACTTTCGTAAACGCAGTAGGATGCCCCCCCTGCTAGATGGACCGATGACCTGAAAAAGGTCGCTGGTAGTGGTTGGCTGAGAGCCACGAGTGATCGTGTTTTGTGGCGTAAACTTGGGGAGGCCTACGTCCAGCAGTGGACTGACATAGGCTGATTGATTGACTTTCGTAATACCGGAAAGAAATACAGATAGCTAGCATTGAATTTACGTACCACCTATCACCACCGCAAATTTCGTCTCATCGATAACAGCCGAGCCCTATTTGGTAGCCTTATTAATTTTATCACTATATCATTGCTGGAGCAACCTTCGCTGGCATGTGACTTGGCTTTCAATAGATTACTCCACTTATCATTTTGTAGAGGATTCCTGCTTCAAATTTAATTACATACTTGCACACTTATGCTGTCTGTATACAGTTGGAGGATATTATTTTTTTTTTTATATTTATTTATTTCCATAAATGTACAATAATGTCCTAACAGGAGAACCTTTCGACATTATTGGAGTAACAGTTAATAGTTATAGGAAATATACTTGTACATACATTTCGTCGTATCATTCATCATTCATACATATCTTGAGTCTTTTTTAAGAGAACGAGGAAGCGAAAATATATAGCAAAATGTTATAGGTTATAAGTGATACTAAATACCTAAGATCCTTATAAAATTATTGAAAACTAAGCATATAAATAATGGTAGTTAATTTATGACCTAAAGTACCTAAGACAACATATTCTATAATCCTATACCCACCTCGTATAAGTTTGGAAAAGGCAGATTGTAACATTCTATCCTAGTTCTAGACTAAAACATAAATAAAAATAATTTCTGGACAAAATATCCGTCGAACTTTACTCTTACATGTTAAATTGTACTAAAGTTAGTTCTGGTACAAAATTTTAGAGATATTCCTCCCGCTAAAATAATTAAAGTTTTGACAGAGAACAAAAAAAGAAATTCACAATTTCAAAAGAATATTCACTTCAATAAGCTTAAGCGTTTAAGCATAAAGTTTACAAGTAACATTTAAAATATTATAGTTACAACTTTAAGTTAGTGTCAATAATTTATTGTATACAAAATTATAATTTAGTTCTCTAGTTAGTTACTCACCTAGTTAGTGCCTTATAACTTGACATTAATTAAAAAGAAAATGTCTTTAACCATTATATTAAGTATAAAATCCGTTACGGAAAGTTTCAAGTTATCTAACCCAATTTTAGAATTAAAATTTACGATTTCCTATAGTTACAATTTTTTTGTACCAAATTTCCTAAAATAAATAAAATCTCTTACCAAAGTCCCTAAGTAACTATGTCCAATCTCTTCCTCTGATGTATCACCAGACACCAAAGTCTGTCTACTTTTCCACTTCATTATCACTATACTTTCAAAACCACCAACTTTTCAACAAAAAGTTTTCTTTCAAAAGTTATACTATCGTATTCATACTATTTCGAAATTGGCACATTTTTCTCGTTGTGTCCACTTAGATTGTTCCCGTAGAACTGATCTTAAAATGTACTTTACATTATTACGTTAAAACTGAACGTTAGGCCGCGTTCACACTGGCGAGCGCAGAACAAATTTATCTTAAGATTAATCTGGCTTACACTAGTTATCAGGACTGTGTGACAAAAGTGCTAAGCCCCGTTCACACTTGATAAACGTACGAATTTGAATGAATTGTCACGATATTGTAAGTATATAAAATTTGACAGAAGCAACATTTTAAGCTACTTTGAAACTGCAATGAATCTATTTTCCTAATACAAAGTTACATGCAATTACGATCATTGTTCCTTGCAATATAGTAAGTTAAATAATTTATATTAATGTATTCCAAATATTAGTTTGATTGTATAGTTTAATAGGCTTTATTATTTTTATGATAAACTAACGTAAATATTAAAATGTTTTTCGAAAGTATCATACGCATCGTTTTTTTACTGTTTGTACTACTATAGTAGTTAGTACTAATTGACAAAAACAAACATAGACCATTTTTGTGGCAACTCTCGATGCATGACTTTGCATAAGACGGCCATTTCAGTAATAGTTAAGTGTGTTTAATTACTTACACAAGAATAGTTATCCTTGTGAAAATATTATAGCTATACATTCAGCTTTTGTAATTCCTTTGGGGTGGACTGAACACCCTTACTACATACACTTCTTGGTACTTAAACTGGACCCAGACTTCTTGGTCATTCCTAGCATTAATAACGTAAGCTGTAAGTAAATAAATATTCCAACAGTCCAGTCGCCGATGACATCCCACAAGAAAGGCAGTTAATTAGCATTCTACTAACGTTTCAGCTGGCAAGGAACATAGTTTAGCTTAATAAAAACAAAGACAGACGCGGTCACGACCCTTAACCCATGCGGGGTAGTCAGAGGTTCAGGTTTCCATATCCGGAGTTAGTTAATTCTATACCAGTTTCTATTTACCGGTTTCCGGAACTCATGATGTTTTTCCTCGCCGTAGTATTCATATGTGAAAATGTTCATACAAATTCATTAAAATTCATTTCCATCGGTACATGCTCAAGCGGGATTTTAAACCTGTACCCACTGATACAGAGCCAAGCCCCAAACAACTGAGCTACGTCGAATTACACTAAATATAAGGTAATTCTGGTATTTATTAACTTAGTGCAGAATTATATTAACTACAGCTTAGTCAAGCCAACTAAACATGAAGGCATTCACGACCTTTAATCTTTTCTGGGCGGACTGAACCTTGGGAGACATGTAATCACATCAATAGGTCAAATTTTAGTATAAATATTAGGATTGTGATATCATAAAACATTGGTGAGAGGTTACTAGCCCATCACCCAATAGATTACATTCACCTACGTTAGTCTTTAAGTCGCTTCCTACGTCTTCGCTTTTTGTTTTATTTTCCATCTAGCTCTAGACGGGGTGTCAATGCGGCGAACGGTTTGTCAGGATCGGGACAGATGGGAGATCCGTGATCTCTGCCTACCTCTCTACAGTGAAACGTAACGTTTAGGTATTGTCTATAGGATGATTTTAGTTAGTGTGAACACACCTTAAGCTATTCTTATCACCTCTCATCTTATTTGTGCTACTGTGTAGCCTTGATATTGTATTAGCTTCTCAAATAGCCTACATATCGACAACTGTGGCGGTGAAAGTGACCGTATAATAAGGAAAATACGAATAATTTAAGTAGTAAGTTAAGTTTTTATATCTTTAATAAGCCATTCACCACTATGGCTTATGTTGGCTCAAGTACAAACACTGATGCCACGGCGTTTGTACTTTTTGTTATTCCGTCGCCATGGTTACACCAACGCCGCCAGCCGCTACAACCGACGAAAAACTAAGTCGAAGCTACAATTCTACTCTTCCTTGTTCTTCTGTTCGTTCTAGTTGAGCAGCCAAATCTTATCCCAAAGCGAACATATTTAGTCAGTTTAGCATCACAATGACTAAATATTCTGCTGAAAATAATTATTTGTATTTTCAACTTTCACTGAGCTGCTGACTTTGTTGACGAACCATAGACGAATGTAAATTAAGACTTATATGTACTAATAATGTCTTAACCTGTCACCAAAGTTCCAAATGACATCACAACTTTAGTTTTAACGCTGAAAAGTGACCTAGGAGATATTATCAGGTCTCCGAGGTTCTGTCCAATCCAAAAGGATTTTACAGGCGTGAATAGATAATAAACATATTGTGTACGAGTAGCAACCTTATAACTGTTTACCCCTAAATAATCTTAAGGTTGTTATGTTAGCTTGAGATTAAGGGTCTGATAATTATGATAGTCCTTGGCTAAACGAACCCTAATTTTTACCTGATAATCAGCATTGAACACTATAAGTGCTAAAATAAAAACAAAAGACAAACGCATCCACGACCGTTAACCCTCACGGGGTAGTCAGAGATTCGGGTGTCCATCTCCGCAATTGCGATGGTAGTAATTCTATGGCCGCCTCGAACCCACGTGTTGACCAGATCAGTACTCAATGTGACAGGTAGTAAGCCATGTCGCTATTTACGAGCACTAACTATTACCTGTTCGAGGAACAGGAAGGTTTCTTCACGTTTTCCTTTACCTAACATTCATTAACTTCATTTCCAATGGTACATGCTCAAGCGGGACTTCAACCATGTACCCACAGATACAAAGTCAAGCCCCAAACAAATGAGCTACGTCTTAAAATCTTTTTTACAGCGATAGAAAACATTGGGAGGAAACCTACCTATTCTCGGAACAAGTGATAGTCAGTGCTTGTAAATGGCGACTCAGCTTACTATCTGCCCCGTTGCGGACTGACTGACTGACTGATCTAGTCAATACGTGGGTTTGAGGTGGCTATATCCATAATTTCGCAGTTTCGGATACACTGGACCCTCGAACCTCAGGGATCCTAACCTGATTGTCGCAGTCGTGAATATTTATCAATTAATCAGCCTATGTCGGTCCACTGCTGGACGTAGGCCTCCCCAAGTTTACGCCACAAAACACGATCACTCGTGGCCCTCAGCCAACCACTACCAGCGACCATTTTCAGGTCATCGGTCCATCTAGCAGGAGCGTCTTACACTACGTTTACCGTGACGCGGTCGCCATTCGAGAACCGCCATTTCGTGAATATTTATAGTTAGTAGTTGGTAGTTAATGTATTTGAATCAATTACTAGCATTACCATGCAACAATAGACACAATTTCTTATCACGGGTTTTTATAACAACAAATATGATAAAGATAAGTTTCGGATAGCAAAAAGCAAACTTTTATTAAATAATCTTTACTTTATTTACATAATATATTGTTATGCGGATGCATGATAGTACATAGATTGTCGAAAAGTATAAATGTGAGTGAGATGGAACGACGGTTACATAGGGGTCTTCCAATAAGACATGAAACTGTCATATAGACGACATATTGTAAAAGGGTGACGTTATAAGAACCTGTAAACCCCTATTTCGCGGAAGCGTGTAATTGTCAATGAAGGAAATACAGACAATAGGTTGGTCAGAATCGAGACAAATGTGGATCAGCACCTACCCCTCTGTAGGGAAACGGGCTTGTGTGTATGTTTATTTGCATACATAGTTATTTTATGCGTATTTAAGGTTGACGGAACTTTATAGATATGTATTGGATCTCCCTTGGTCATTTTTACCATCATCATTATACTATGGTACCCCAGTGGTACAGAGGGCTTTCGTGAGTCGTCGCCAACCGCTCCTATCCTGTGCCTTGCACTCCGCGTCCCTCCAACTCAACCCAGCCGCTCTCAACTCAGCGTCGACTGTGCGCTGCCAGGTGTGCGCCGGCCGGCCTGGGCGTCTGCTCCCGTGCGGCCTCCATGTGTATGCTGCCCTGGCTATGTTGTCTTCCGGTCTACGGAGTGTGTGCCCTATCCACTTCCACTTACGCTGAGCGATTTCACACTTGATTGGAACTTGGTGGCATTGCTTCCATAGATCCTCGTTGCTGATAGTGTTCGGCCAGAATATGCGAAGTATGAACCTCAGGCATTTGTTGACGAACACTTGCAGTTTATTCGTGAGTCCCTTTGTCGCCTTCCACGTCTCGCTGCCGAAGAGCAAAACAGACTTCACTATGGAATTGAAGAGGGAAATCTTGATCCGCCTGGTAAGCACATTAGAGTCCCAGACCGAATTTAGCTGGGGAAAGGCGCCTTTCGCTTTCCTTATTCTGGCGTCAACGTCGTCATAAGAATAGAATATTGTTCATATCGTCGAAGAGCATGTATGGGAAGGTTAATAGGTGTGAGTGAAGCAAGAAATATTTGTAAGGATCATTCAGGGTGACGATTAGTAGTATTTGCCTATCCCATTAGGGAAGCAGTATGTAGATTTGGGCGGCATTAACATACAATTTTGGTGACAGGTTGCTATTGCATATTAAAATAAATTGAAAGAGTAGTTACTTACAACAAATTAATAGGTTATTGAACCGAACTATTACTTAGAATAGTTAATTAGGTTATTATTAGTGTCTGTACACGGCGATACAGTCTACCTATATTATATATCACTTCTATTTAATTGAATATCTCATATAATATAATCAATACAATCAGCCTATATCAGTCCACTGCTGGACGTAGGCCTCCCCAAGGGTACACCACAAAACACGATCATTCGTAGCCCTCAGCCCTCAGCCACTACCAGCGACCTTTTCAGATCATCGGTCCACTTAGCAGGGGGCGTCCTACACTACGGTAACCATGACAATGCTTCGGCTTATTACGATCGGTTCATCTCTAACTACGCTGAATGGGATTGCAGTCATAATGATTTGTAATAACTAGTTAGGTTTAATTGTGGAGTTTGAAGACTATGTAATAACTACATATACTTTCACGACCTTTAAATGCTTTTGGGGTGGACAAAACGTAGAAAATACTATAATTATATCTCCTATGTCACTTTTTTTAGTAACTATGAAATTAAGGCTTTGAATATCATATGGAACATTATTGACAGGTTATTAGCCATTCTATATAATCCTAGATCCATATTTAGTAAGTCTATTTACACCTAGTTCCTTAGCCGATATGCCGGGAAGAACGGCAGCTAGTTAGCATTCTTTTTACGTCCCAGCACGGGAGTTACTTATGCATTCAGTGCAATTCTAAATCACCAGTTATTAGTACTAATACACTTCATATGCATAATTGTTTGACGTAAGAGGCGAATAGTGGATCTATTATCATGTTACACAGCCGATTAAATAGAACGAGATCGTGCATAGCAAACAGGGTTTTGAATGACAATGCTCTGGGATCACGTGTGTCGCCTATACGTATAGGTAAATGCCTATACATATTGTAAAACATTATGCCTATACATAATGCCTTTCGAGATGGATAAAACCTTGGAGACATGAAAACTACTTGTTACTTAACTATTAGTATAAATATTGGGGCTGTGACGTCATAGAACATTGGTGACAGGTTGCTGGTACATACATACACACATCACGCCTGTGATTCACTGTAGAGGGGTAGGCTGAGATTACGGATCTCCATTTGTCCCGATCCTGACAGATAGTTGCTAGTACTTCGCCTTATAGGACATTCCGAAAAGAATGGCAGCTAGTTAGCACTGCTTTTACGGCCCAGACTAAAAAGCTAAATATTCATTCATACAAGACACGGACTCTTCCTAAAGTGAAAGGTAGTTCATGGATCTTCATGATTCCCGATCATGGTAAATAACTACTGAAGTTTTATTAACATACTTAGACTTTCTCATTATTTGTGGCCTAAGATATTTCCAATGGTCCAGTAACTAGTTGCGTATATTAAATTTAGTAATTTATCTAATTATGCAGTTATGATATATGTATGTACCAGTGCTTTGACAGATATATTTTATTTCTAAAAAAATAAATTAAGCGCTGAGATTTAATTTTATTCTAGAATGACCTAAGTACCTAAATAATACTAAGTACCTACTAAGTAAGAAAATAAATGAAATAAAAAATATAATTTAGTTAATCGCTCTTGTTAATATTCCCTTATAGTAATTACGAGTGCGATGTGTATTGTATCAAAATCCCGGATTTAAAATAACGGATGCGTCCGTAATATCAATTCCCTAAATCATCCATCAGTCACTTTTAACGTATCTACGTTTACGTGGGTCGTTATCTTGCGATATCATATCAGGGGCCGTATCTAGAGGAAATATGCGATGCGACACTACGAAAGGGCGCAGTTCCATTGATTTTGTTCAAGCGGCACGGCGCGGAGGTATGGAGGTTTTCAAATTGGTATGTTAAAAGTTGTGGTTTAAAATTTTCTTAACTATTTAAAATAAAGTAGGTTATATGGTGGTGGGTTAACGGTGATTGCAAAACAAATCAATTCTAATGTACAGAAAAAGTTAGTTATACATGATTTCTTTAATTATCTTATATTCATATAACTTTTAACATTTATTTCACATTTACAAGATACACACGAAGACATAAGTTATATCTAAAAAATAAAACTATTATTTACAAGAAAAATAATAATAATATACATCTATTTATGATTACAGAACTAATATCTGGAATAAGCAATCTAAGCTAAGTCGACAGAAAACAGTCTCTCTAGTAAAAAGTTGGTAAGATTACTTTGATGTCAATAGTTAAATGAATAACAATTAGTTATTGAGGATAAATTCATAATGCGCATTGTGCCAGTGTTGCACAAAACAATCCATTTTTATTTTGATTTCATGACAAAATTATGTTAGGTTGTTTGTTGGCATTCGATTTTTGTGTTAGCATTATTTGGATAGAATAATAGTTATCTGAGCAAAATAATTAACATACAAACGAATTTCGTTTCAATGTAAAATATCTCACTACATATTTATGTAGGTCCTAATTTAAATAGACTAGCTAAGATTATTGAATTCTTCGTCTTTCTTCGAAATAAATAATCTAATTCCGCCCTGCACTAGTTACTATTACCTGTAGTATTATATTATCTGTGCTATTACTAATTCGTAAAAACGCTCAGCCCCAGACAACGGACACGCGCACATCTCCCCTACCGCAAGAGTGGGCAATTACCTAATATTCCAAAGAATGACTACAGCTGTTATTTGTCATAAAGACCGAGACGTGAATACGATCTTACTCACGTGTTCCTGTACATTTTGGGGTGGACAGAATCTCGGGAATATTGTTAATAACTATTACCTCGGTCGCTACAACAAAACTATCAAGTTCGTGAGGTAAATGATACATAATATTGTGACTGATTGCTAGCCCATCAACCATTATACTCATTAATCATAGATATCAATAGTTAAGATTTTAAGAAGTTCAATATGATTGAGTAACTATTTTGCTGACGGTTTCTAAAACTTATCATTTGAGGTTTTTTTCTGACATAGATTAAATAAATATTAGTTAATCTAGTAATATTAATGAAGTGATTAACTTATTGATTAAAAGTCCCAAACTGACTAACTAACTGCCATTCCTATAGACATGTTGTAGACATACATGTTGTAGTTTGTAAATCTATTGGAGAATGGACTAGCAACCTGTCACCAATGTTCCATATGACAATGAAAAAAGTGACCTAGGAGATATTATATGTATGTTAAAACTCCGTAAGAATAGTTACATCGGATACCTAACCAATAGTCACCTTTTAAAACAGCTAGTTACATTCTAATTGAATCCCCGATTCGCACCATCCTATTATGTATTACGTGTTGTTTAATACACAAACATTACAAACGTGTATATTTTATAATCCTATTTTTTAAAACTGCTTTGATTGCACGTTTTTATCTACGTCATATAACTAAGAGATAATTTTAGTGTTTGTTTAAAAGTAAACATAAGAATTCTTAACATACGCAACTAACTATATCAGATTTTAAAATCGGCTGTAGCCCAGTGGGTAAGAATGACTTCTTATGAGAAAGGTCCTAGGTTTGAATACCGGCTCTGGCATGTACCAATGAATGAAATTTGTGTTTGTTTTTCATTTACGCACATAATTTACAGTCGCTAACGGTGACGGAAAACATCGTGAGGAGACCTGCCTATCCCTCGGGATAGGTAATAACCAGTGCCTAATATATACGGCGATACGGTTCAGTACCTATTACGTTGGGTGCTGTCTATCTAGTGAAACGCGGGCTTCAAGTGACCCCTATCTAACACCCGAGCCTCTGATTACCCCGCCACTATAAAAAAGGGAGTGTGTACACACAAGTCGTGAAGCGTATATTCTACTGATTATGTTGGGAAGAACGGCAGCTAGTTTACTCTGTTTTGACGTACCAGATTAGCACAATATTGCTAAATAGAGACCAAATAGATCGCTGCCCCCGACGAACACTATCGTAATAGGAAAATAACAATTTTACACCAGCAACTAAAAACTGAATATCTTAAAAACTATCAAATCTACAATAAACATATTTATACCAAAAATAGAGGGTATTATTACACTAAATTTTAAATATTTTTTTTGTAAAAAAATTTGTATCTAAATGAGATATTTAAGAAAATGTCTATTACTGAAATATAGTATGGTCTGTGCTATGGTGAATATTAACGCAACCTAACTTTACGATAGTGATCGACGGATATCACTAAACTGTATTGCTATAGTAATCGTGCGCTACGATATTGTTCCGTGATAAATATGCAACACTGACATGTAATATATCACTCGAACAATATCGTAAGAGTAGTTTACTCTATAATGTTGGCTTTTGAGATTCGGTAATAGCCTTTTGCGTTATAAATCGTCTTAAATTTCCCATTGAATAAAAACATAAAGATCATTACTCAATGCATAAATCCAAAAGTATTCATTGCCCAACCTTAATAATTTACTCTATGGCGTAATACGATGGTGTGGATACGAATATTCAATAAAACCGATTCTATGGTAAGAGCGAATACGATAGTGTTCGTCGGGGGCAGCGAGATGTTTTTTACCTAGAAATGGCCTAAGAGATGTTGTAATGTCCGAGGTTCTGTCCACCCCAAAAGAGATTCAAGGACTTAATTTGATATGTGTATGTCTGTATACAAAATAAAGTATAGGAATGTATTTGTACATACATACACATCACGCGTGATTCCCTGTAGAGGGGTAGGCAGAGATCACGGATCCCCATTTGTCCCCTTTCGCTTCATTGACATTAATACATCTTCTCATACACTCTCGGCGGTTATAGGTACACCTAAAGTCACCTTTTTTCAATATAGTGTCTATCTGACTGTTATATGTCTTATTAGGCCGGCCCCTACGTAACCGCCCTTCCACTTCACTCATATTATTCCTTTTTCTCAATCTGCTCTCATTCATCATTAATGTATTTCTCTGTATAGAATAGAATATAAAGCTATTGAGTACAGTGTTGTGTTGATAGATCAGTCAATCACCTCTACCTTTCATTGTATGTGATTCAAATTAGCACCTTTTTACATTGTTTGTACACGACCAGCTCAGGGAACAATATGGTTACCTATTTGCATATAAAATATCTAAGTCATAATATGATTAGGCGAAATTCCTACTTGGGGTTTCACGGAATGTGCCACGAAAACAAAATAGATGACTTGTACTAACAACAATTTGTATTTCAATATATTTCCACTCACCTAACCTATAGGGTCAATCGTGTTTTGTGGCGTACCCCTGGGGAGGCCTTCGTCCAGCAGTGGACTAGCATAGGCTGATTGATTGACCTAACCTATAAAAGTTACATACATACAAGTCCTTTTAACCCTTTCGAAATTGACAAAACCTCGGGAACATAACTATAACATTATCTAGGGCATAGCATGAATGGTAACAGGTACCTAGACAATCGCCCAATAGATTGCATATGCCCCTGGTCCCTTAGTCGCCTCCTACGATTGTCACCTCCTGCCGGGAAGAACGGCGGCTAAGTAGCTTTTATGCTAATCACGTTTTAGATATTTGTGTCAACACCAAAACAGAAGTATTAAACTCAAGGTACCTCTTTTAAAAATATGCTTGGAAGAATTAATTTATCTCAAATTGAGTCATAACACCGATTAAAACTTTCCCTATACAATCTATATACACAAGAAAAACAAAACCAGGCTCCATTTATCAACAGATTTATTTACCACTTATCTCTTAGATAGGTCATGCATTGTGATAGCAACCTGTCACCAATAACTAGTAAGTAACTATTCCATGTTAATTCAATCACAACATCAACAACAAAGTTAATGCTAAAAGTAACCCAAAGTAAAAGTAGATTTCAGGGTACTATCCACTCTAAACGGAATTGACCTATGTTTTACACACAAGGAATCGAACCCGTGATCTCAGTCACAGTGTCAAGAAGCGCGCAGATTGGTAAATATTTTGTTTCCTCTACGTATTATCAGTTGACATATGACATTGGAGATCGTTTAGTGAACTCGTGCTATTTAGTAAGTAGGCGAACACTCAAGTGTGCCGTGACTTATGTGACTTACAAGACTCTACATACACACTCCATACATATACATTCGCGACTTTTAATCCCTTGAGTGGTCAGAAGGTGAGTGTTCAAAAAAAGACAAACTCGTTCACAACCATTAACACATGCGGGGTAGTCAGAGGTTCAGGTTTCCATCTCCGCAATTTCGAGGTAGTAATTCTATGGACACGTCGAACCCACTTGTTCACCAGATAGTTAATACTCAATGTGACAGGTGGTAAGCCATGTAACCATTTACAAGCACTAACTATTACCTAATGTTTTCCCTCACCGTATAATTCGATCCATTTCGTAAATGTGTTCTTATTACGAAAATGTACATAGAAATTCATTTAACTTCATTTCCATTGGTACATGCTCAAGCGGGATTTGAACCCTGTACCCACTGATAGAGTCAAGCCCAAAACAACTGAGCTACGTCGAATTCCTTATTTTTCTCTTCTTTATTTTACCATAACTTTATAACGTACAATTTACCATACATTTTATAACGTACGCAACGTTAAATCGTATCCTAATGCATAGACATCATCTCTACCTACACCTCAGTAGAGGAACGGTCGTGATGTGTATTGTATGTAGTATTATCTTGAATAAAAACATAAAATGATGATTACCAGATACGATTTTCCTTCTCTGATTATACTTTTAATGAAGATTATTAAAACATCATTAACGCTTACTCTGTCGTATAATTAAAGCGTTATTATAACATAATTGAAATTTTATTTTACATAATGTGTGAAATAATTTGATTTATTAAGTAAAGTTTGTCATTATTTAAATGTAGATATCATTAATTTAATATATGTATGTAAGTAATGTCAATGTTTTATGTATAAAACAGAATCTGATCAGAATTTAGCATAAATTCATTAATAAACTAATTTATTTCAATCATCTTTATTAACTATCAATAGTATACACGACTATTTGCCTATAAGGAAATGAGCATGTAGTATAGTTAGTATATTATAGAAAGAAGATATAGTGACTAAGATTGAAAAGAGCATGCTTCGATGGTTTGGACATGTTATGCGGATAAATAGCAGATTGACAAAAGGAATATATGAGTGAAGTGGAAGGGCGGTTAACGTAGCGGCCGGCCTAATAAGACATATAACAGTCAGATAGACGCTAAATTGAAAAAAGGTGACGTTAGGAGTACCAATAACCACCGAGAGTGTATGATAAGATGTATGAATGTCAATGAAACGAAAGCGGTGGTCAGGATCGGGACAAATGGGGATCCGTGATCTAACTATGCCTATCCCTCTACAGGGAATCAGGCGTGATGTATATGTATGTATGTACATATAAAATATACTAATTTTATGAATACTCCTGTGTCTTGTGCTAGTCTGAGACGTAAATAGATGCAAACTATCTGCCAATCTTGTCTTCACGTCGTAAGAGACTAACTAATAACATGACATGACGTCTTATAACAATAGTAATAAAATTACATACATACATACACATCACGCCTGATTCCCTGTAGATGGCTAGACAAAGATCACGGATACCCATTTGTCCCGTTCCTGACAGAACATGTTCGTGTCATTGACATTCATACATCTTCTCATACACACTTTGCGGTTATAGGTACCTATTCCTAACGTCACGTTTTTTTTTGAGATAATATATAAAAAAATAAACCCCAAAAGGGATTAAAACCTGAAGTAACTAAATACCACACGGTGATCAACCCATCGCATACAGATGTCCTAGTTATCACTACATAGTATAAAACAAAGTCGCTTTCTCTGTCCCTATGTCCCTTTGTATGCTTAAATCTTTGAAACTACGCAACGGATTTTGATGCGGTTTTTTTTAATAGATAGATAGTGATTCAAGAGGAAGGTTTATACGTATAATAAAATCCATTAAATAGCTAGAAGTGCGAAGCCGGAGCGGGTCGCTAGTTATGAATGAACTAGTTATATCATACTAGCTGAGTGAGTATGCAGAGTATATGGACGTCAAATAAAATTGGGTCACATGTGTATCCGTTATCTCTGTCACCCCTCTAGGAAAGCAGGCGTACCGTCTGTGTATGTATGTAATTATATCATAACAAAATACTTATAATTACGCCCTTGAAACCCGATAGGGAAAACCTCTTCAATACAATTTAAAGAATTACTAATTGATAACCTTATAGAGATTGCTATTCGCTTGCACAACACTTGCATATTTCTTCGACATACACATCACGACTTTTAACCCTTGCGGGGTACACAGAGATTCGCGTGTCCAAGTTTCGAAGAACGTAAGTGGTTTATAATCACGCTAGATAGGCAGTAACATGTCAAGTAGTAGTTTCATGCGCTCTGTATAGGCAGTGACCTTATTCTAAGAATAGGCAGGTTCTTCCACGATGTATTTGATCTCTGTCTACCCTAAAGAAAAGCGCTACACGTAATTTTTAACCGTACCATGACATTGAGACAGAATACTAGACCAAATATAGTCACTGAGCCGTCATTCAATAGTCTGAACTATTATTTAAATCAACTAACTATGTATTGTCTTGCAAAACAATACCATTTTTGATAAACTAAGTGATCAATATGGTATATCTATAGTACCAATTATACATACCTACAACAATAATATGTATACTTGCTCTTATATCTATTTGGTAGACAGAAAATTTAATACAATATTTCTTTAGTTACTTTTAGTATAGTTTAATTGGGGTTTGATGGTATTGATATGGAATAACTAGTTATAGGTAATAAATTTCTAGTTTATTGTACCATAGATTCCATTGACGCCTAGTCCCTTTGTCGTCTCTTATGACACTGAATAAATACAGCTAGCAAGACTTAGAAGCAATATAGAGTATGCCTCATTCATAATTTGATTTCAATAGTTCTATTTTTAAATTGTATAAAAAATGTCTCAGTAGTAACCAACATTCGTAATATATAATTTAAACCTATTTAAATTGATAGGTGTTGCCATTTTCAAGTACTGACTATTTATCTATTCAGGGAACAGTTAAGTTTCCTGACTATGTTTTCCCATACCATAGTGACTATTTTGTGGATTTTGTAAAATTATATTTAATGTAAAACTAAAAAACTATAATCACCGAATTAGTTCTAATGCAATAGCTAAGTTGTTTATGTTATAACATATGTGTTTAAACAAAATTCAAATTTTGCACTAATGCAATCATAATACATAAAATACAATAACTAATAGCAAATAACTATTGCACTAAAGTAATCATAATCGCAAACTACAATAATATAAAAAATCAAAACAATCATTAATATTAATTTACTTATTTTGTATTTAAATGTGTTTTAAAAATCAAATATTTCATTACCATTGGTTACCAAGTCAAACCGCCAATTACTGAGAAGTCAAATTATGGAGACACCAAATTCATATTACCGTTTAAACGTAACATAATCTTATTTTAGTCTGATATCATTCATATATAAATGAAGAGCCTTGAAGTTTTAAACTATATTTATATTACTTATGTATCACTATGTGCATAGCAATTTACTTGTATTCATTGCAGCAGTAGGTTTTGAATAAATTATTTGCGCATTGTGTATTCTAGGTATTTCCTGTGGTGAGGTAGGAACAAATCCATGATAAGAAATGAAAAACTATTTATTCAATATAACAATTGTAAAATTTTTAGTATACACATATATACATACACAGCTGGCTTGTTTCCCTGTAAAGGGTAGGCAGAGATCACGAATCCCCAACTGCCCCAATCCGACACTCAAACACTTCCTTGACCAAACTCTATGGCTTTAGGTATTACTAACGTCAAGTAGTCTTTATGATATGATATTTTATTTATGAATAGGAGTCAATGGAATATATTGGCGTATGGATGTACCATATTTAAGTGATGACTTTGATACTTTTGCTAAAAGTGACCAAGGAGATTTAACGTCTCCACGGTCTGTACACAGGCTAACAATATTTCCTAACCGTTTGAAGAGGTAGTTGGCATATTTGAAACATTACTAGCACATTACATATTATTACTAGCCCTATACTGGTACACTGACGTTTTTAGTTAGTAAAATTTAAATAGCGGCTAACAATATCAGCAGTCTTTTTATAACATAAATAAATAATTTTTTTCACTGACAAAAACATAACATAACATAGGCTCCAGAAATTGTGTATACACACTTTTCTTTTATTGTGACAGGATAGTCAGAGGCTTCAGTGCCCATCTCTGATATTTCGGAGGCATTTAGATTTGAACTACTCAAAGCATGTGTTCCAATACATAGACAGCAACTAATGTGATAGGTACAAAACCATTTTATATACAAGTGAGTGAAACTATTTAATAGTGAAACACAATTTATAAAGTGCAGTTTCATTAAAATGAATGTCTTTTGTTAAGTGGTATTATTAGCATGGTATGCTAATTTAAATAAATGCTAACTTTCACTGAATTAATTCATAATAAACACTAACAGGAATCTGACTAATCTTCTTTGTAACAAAGGTCAAGAATGTGTGCTCTAATATTATTTTTCTAAATAAAAACTATATTATTATTTAATCTAAGTATGTTAACATACAATCTGGTTTACAGTAAGAATCTTATATGAAAATAATTGTATAAATTAACTACATTTTTTCACCTACAAAACTGAGTAACATTCAAAGCTTATGTTGAAGTTTCAGTAATAATATTAATTAAGGATAATAAAATAACTACATATACGTTGAGAGTAGTAAAAGTGCGAAACTAAAAGATTTAATCAATACTCACTGTAAACATTGCAAATGTATATAATATATTGACATGAATTCAGATAAGAATCCAATCCAACATTGGGAATAATTTTCTAGAAAGTTTGCAAAAACTTTAATAGGTTTGTAGAAAGTTTGCGTGTACTCACCAGGGTATTCTGATAGCCCAACCCGGCTTCATCATCTGAAGTTTCATCAGCAGACATCCTCCCGTGTGTATCCTTCATAATTAACCCTTAAATCACGACCTAAATGAAGCAGAAACACAAATTCGCAAACTTAACTTACTAAACAAAAACTACTTTGCACACACAAAAACTATAAAAGATCACGAGGAAACACACACATTAAACACTATTTATGCAATATCCACATAGGAATGGGATGCGGTCAGTCAAAATCACTTTGGTAATTGAATAAACGGCATTCAATTCGAAAATTTAGCCAAAATAACTATTGTAGCCGGCGAAACACGTTATGTCGAGCTGTCATGTTGTGTGACACTGAGTAAATTTAAAAATGACGCGTCCACTTCTTTCGCACCTATGACATTAAAGCGAGAGAGAAGTACAAACGTCAAAATATTTGTGTAGTGAAGATATCGGCCTATCTTTCAGTGAATTTCAACAAACTTTTCTTACTCGATGGCCAAATTAGGAACAAATAATTTTCTTAACCATTTAAATCCTAAAATCTTATAAAACTGAAATAATAAGGGCAGCAGAAGTGACGCTGCTACCGCGTCCAGAATAGTTTGTGGCACGGATACGATTTTGCAATAATAATCTGATTCAATATTTACTGTTTTGTAGCAAAGTTGTTAAGTTGATAAAAGGTCAAATCTCTACAATAAACACTCTATTGCGATCTAGAAGGATTAATGCAGTTACAGAAACGTTCACCTACCAACAAAGATCTTGTTGTTTGATTTCGCAATCATACTATATACCTGTGTACATACCTACTTCGTTGTTTATTTATATAAAAGGAAAAATACGTACTTTAATATGCATTTATTGCCTAAGTAACCGATTCAATCAGCTTCTATAAAATAGAGGAAATAGGTATGACGTATGTACTTACATTGTACAACCATAATGCCTTGCGGGGTAGTCAATAACATGTCCATTTCAGTTAGTTGTTATTGGGGCTCATTGAATTTACGATACGATCTCAGCATTGGTGACAGGTTGCTAGCCCATTGACTAGTATTCTAGTTTAGTTACATACCAGCTCTAAAAAAACAGTGCTTTGAACTCACAACCTTCTGTACAAGCAAAGACCTTGCCAATCTGCTACAGACGCTTTTTATGAGTCTACTACTTCTTTTGTTCATTTATATAATCATACATATATAAATTCACACCTCTTCCCCCACAGGATAAGCAGAGACTATAGATCGCTTTCACTGCATCAAGTGCCTACTCCTTATATATGTATTGGTCTGTCAAAGTTTGTATATAATAGTGTGATGTCAAAATGTACCTATGTAAGTAGTGAATAAATGTTTTTCTTTCTTTCACTTGGAACGATCCTGACAAATTTCTCTTGTTTCACTCACACCCATTATATAATAAGGCGCGGATGGATGAAGAGAGAGTTACAAAAGGAATCTATAAAGGCAAAGTGGAAGGTAGAGTTGAACGGGGAAGGCCGCGTAGAACATACAGATCAAATTGGATACATTATTTCTCAAGGCGGGTGTTCGTAGTGAAGAACAGAAGAGCATGTATGAGAAGGGTAATGGGTGTGAGTGTAGCATGAGAGTTTTGTCACGATTGTTCCAGGTGGCGACCGGTAGTCACTGCCTATCCTGTTAGGCACGTAGAGGCGTGAATATATGCATGTTACTCTGGTCATATATTTAATAGTAATATATGCTAGTCTGGTATGTTAATATAATCATAATTAAATAACTTTCTTCCCAGCATGTGCTGAAACGCGACTAAGTATAGGGATCAATGAAATCCTAAGTAATGTTCCATATATTAAATATTATGATTTAGATTGACATTTATTTATTACACTGTAACAATGTCACATAAAAATAAAATACAATTAATACAGGTCCAAAGATTACAATGATCGTCATATATAAAAATAAAAAAAAAACAAAAACAAAATATGAGTAATAATGCCACCGATAGTATATGTATATAAAAATAATTTAAAATACGATAAGTACATCAGTACTCTTTTGTCATGTACTCTTTTACAGAGTTCGAAGAGTTTATGGTTACTTACCATGAAATGGATTAAGAGCGAGACTATCAATAGTAGTAGTAGTACTTTAGCTTTGTATCAGTCATGGATACCTAAACATAGCGCATTTGACAAAATAGATTCTTAGACCATTGCACAACAACATTCTTGACTCATTTTATTTACTATGAGAGACCGGGTCATATCACGATAAATTAATAAAGATACTTACCTTTATTTTGCCCGACGTTTCGACCCAGTTGTCATCTCATCATCAATCATCTCCACGGAACAACATTATTATCCCAGGGTTGTTCGTGAGGCTATTGAAATTAAAAAACATCCTTATAATTTCAATCGTGAGGATGCTTTTAGGCTTTCAGAAACATGGGAACCGGTAATCATGGGATTATATTCGCGTGGCGTAACTGCGGTATGTGTCTTCGGATAGTGTGTCGTGATATGAATAAACAAAAATTTGTGAGGGTAGACAGACATTAGCTGAGACGGACGCTAGTCTTCCCGCGACCACGGCCTATGCAACTGGGTCGAAACGTCGGGCAAAATAAAGGTAATCAGATATCTTTATTAATTTATCGTGATATGACCCGGTCTCTCATAGTAAATAAAATGAGTATAAATCGCGAGTGTTTAAAAATAACTATAACATTCTTAACTACCTGTAGAAAGGCATAATACCTAATTATTAAATTTAACTACCTGATTCTTAATAATAGTAATACTATTTATTCACTTGCTATTGATTCTATTTAAAACGTTGCTTGTCATTCACTCTCGATTAATTAGTCACAGAAACGCTAATTTATGTAAGATTGGTTCCTATAAGGTTAGATTGTGATTTATTTAGGTCTTACTAGTTTGGGATTAGATTATAATGTCGTAAGAGACGACTAAGAGACTGTAATTTGGATTTTAGACTGCCTTTTCATAAATTTTAATGATAATTATTTTAGTGATATTTCTATGAAGCGAAAGTGGTTTGCCAGAATCAGAATATTTGTGGATCCATCCTTTAGAAGTGAAGCTGTTTTGACGTGTATGACTTAATAAATTATAGAGACAGCCTCTAACCCGATCAGCTAAACATTTAAGCCATGTCGATCTCATAGGGAATAAAAAAATTTGTGAGTGAACTTAATTAATATAGATATCTCTTTAATTGCGGAAACAGAGCTATGACCATTTTGAAACGTATTAAACAGCTGATTCATATCGTGACAGGTGGTATACCTACCGGGTCGCCATTTACAAGCACTGACTTTTACTTGTTCCCAGGAATAGGTAGCTTTCCTCACGATGTTTTCCCTCACTGTATATTTATGCATGTTGGTATACATCTAAACAAGGCAACACAAACATAAACATCGGATATTATATTTAGCAGTGTGTGCAAACATTATTTTTCTTTGTATTAGTACAAAGAGGATTTTGTTATGCAAAACTATTTGCTCAAATTGGTCTTGCTACATTTAAAAACTTATGCCTCATTATTTGCGATTGGCAACACCATTTTCAACGATTACACGGTGCTGACTAAATATAATGCTATCTTACATACATGCATTCAAGTCTTTTATCCCATTCGGGGTGGAAATAACCACGGAGACACGATAATATATCCTTTGTCACTTTTTAGCATGAATAATGGGGTTGTGATGGCATATAGTACTTTGGTTCCAGGTTGTTAGCCCATCGCCCCAATAAAATCTTAGGCGCTTCCAACGACATTCCGGGAAGACCGCCAATTACTTACTTTGAGCATTTGTATAGAAAAAGAATTATATGAATGTGGAATATTGGTGCCAAGTTGCTAGTCTGTCGCACATTAGATTCCATTGACCTCTAATCCCTAAGTTGCTTCTTACGACTCGCTGGGATGAAAAATAGTTATCATCATACATATCAGGCTCAGGATATTATTATAAATTCTTTTTAAGCGCTTTATAAAAACAAAACGATTATTGAGTTTCTTCTCGACATACATACATTGTTCTACAAGCACACACTTATGTTATATACATTCACGTTCATCAATCCCTTTCGAGTTGGACAGAATCTCGAAGATTTATTATCAATCATTCATCCAAATAAATAAAACTCATGACAATTAATTCCATATTTTAATTTAATAGTAGGTAGCATTTATAATAACGTTACAATAAATAAATTAAACTCGATAACATGTATTTTTAGTGATTCCTTTTTTAAATAATGTACTTACTCCTCTTTTCTTAGCACTGTATTAATTTATCATTAACCACTAGCAGGGAAGCAACAAAAGATGACGCCACTAGTCTTATAATTATTGAAATCATTAGTAATAAGATTTTAATAAATTCATTATTATTTGTACTATTGTAGTATATTGATGTAGGCAAAAAGAAATGTATATAATTTAGCGTATCCATAATGAAAGTCTTAGTAATTATATTCAATATTACGTTACAGAATCAGGTAATATTCTATTGGGAAAAAGAGCCGAGACAGTCGTCTATGGTTTGTCCACAGACTCTCAATGAAAGTAGTAAATTGTTATACATATATTTTTTTAAATCTATTACATATTTGGATGTTTCATTAGAACGAACTGAAGAACGAGGAAACGAAGATATTGGAGCTTCGACTTTGCGATTGTAGCGGCTGGCGGCGTTGGCGTAACCATGACGACAGAATAAGAAGTGCAAACGCCATTAGTGTTTGTACTTTCGCCGACATAATCTTAATAGTTGGATATATATGGCTTAATGAAACAAATGAGCTGCGAGAATTAATTATGTATTAAATCAAATCACAATTGATGTTTAAGATTTTGTAAGTATTCTTAAATTTGCAATCATAATCCCCTTTAGGAATAATGGGTGTGAATGTGTGCGTAACTCTTATCTGATAAGCACTATATGGATGTGATTGATACCTAGCTATTGCAAGGTGCCTAAACAAAAAATATGCACTATATCACTTACTATATAACAGGTAGAATTCGGTAATGTTAATCAATGGAATCAAAGATTGCTTTTGAGTAGTTTGAAGCTTGAGTTACGGTTTTAATAATTCTTTATTCACCAAACACAATACCACAGATACTACTCTTGGTTTGGCATCGCAAAGGCTATGGGACGAGCCGCTGTGTAAACAGATTCAATTAAACCTTTTAAATTCAGTTTCTTGTGTTACACAGCGTGCTCGACTCTTAGCGGCTGCCAGGCCAGAGTCGGGGTATTGGTTTAAACGCCCTGCCTTCCGCAGTTATCGGCACACTGCTAGATAGAACCAGCTTCTGTCTAGCAGTATGTCTCAGGGTAGGCGCTAAGATTTGTGGGACACATCGCAGTCGTTGTGGGACAGATGTCGATCCCTTCGGGCATCATGGGCTGTCGTGCCAGCGCAGTGCAGGTCGCCTGTCACGTCACGCGGCTCTGAATGACGTCATACGCCGCGCTCTTGTCAGCGCTCGTGTACCTGCAGTGCTGGAGCCTTCCGGTCTGGTACGCGACGATGGCAAGAGACCGGATGGTATGACGCTCATTCCATGGAAGAGTGGCAAGGCTCTGGTGTGGGATGCCACCTGCGTCGACACACTGGCGCCTTGTCATGTCTCCCGGAGCGCTGTCGAGGCGGGATCTGCTGCTGCTGCGGCAGAGAGTTTGAAGCGGCGAGCGGCTCATGGGGTCACAAGGGATCTTGCCCATCGCCTGCAAGAGTCCAGTGGGGATCGCAGGGCTGGTAGCTTCCTCCGCCAGAGAATTAGTCTGGCTATTCAGAGGGGGAATGCTGCCAGCATATTGGGCACTCTGCGCTCCAATGACAGCGACAATTTTTTAGACATATTTAATTTATAGGTAATTTATTTTAATTAGTTTTAAGTTTGTAAATATTTTGTTAGTTTTAATTCCTTGTTTTATTGTATATAACTTAATTTGAATTTATGAATAAAAGATATTATACCACAGATAATATAATACACAATACACTATTTTTTGTGCATATCATTGCAAGCGAAATGGCTCCAGCTAGGTTTAAATACTACGATTGATTTGCAATGCAATCGATGTTATGCCGGAGCCAAAATACTTCTTTATTTCGTGAACCAAAGTTTTGTACAAATCAAACCCGGGACCGAATCACATAAACTAATAAGTAGGTTCATTAATTTATAACATAATGTAGACATATTAAAATACTAATAAAGAAACAAAAACGTACATTTATTCGATAAATGGAGAGAGCTTGTAATATATTTAAATAACTATAAACTAAAAATAATTATGTGATATTAGCTACTCAAAGAGAAGATTTTCTTGGCAACAAATAGGACCCGATTCGGTATTAAACTAGTACATTAAAACATACAGATCTACTTGTACCAAAAGAAATATCTCCGACAAGACTAGGGTTTAATGGAATCTATTGGGCAATGGAACATCAACCTGTCCCAATATTCCATACGACATTAGAACTCCAATATTCAAGCTAGAAAGTGACTAGGATATATTTCGAAATACATTTGTGAACTGCATCGAATACTAGTGAGGGAAAACATCGTGAGGAATCCTACTTGTTCCCTGAACAGTTAATCGTCAGTGCTTGTAAATGGCGACACGGTTTTAACACTTGTCACATGGAGTACTGACTGACTATCTGGTCAACACGTGGGTTGTTCGAGATGGCCATAGAATTACTACCTTCGCAATTAACTACCCCGCAAGGTATAACGGTCTGGAACGCGTTTGTCTTAGTGTCCAAGGTTCTGTCCACCCCGAAAGGGATTAAATTACGTAATATTTTTCTATGACATTTTAGTATTAGTATCTTAAAGAAGCGTTGTATGAGATGTCTGTCTAGTCTAATCTAGGTCTAGATAAGTCTAGATGTACTGTCCGAAGTGGAACCAGTAGGTGGCGTTGAGGACTGAGAACAGAAGAGGGAAGAATACTCTGGAGAAGCGGTCGATGTTGATGGCCCGGGTTCGAGCCTTGGCTGCCTCGGCTGGTTCCTGGAAATTAAGCAAAGAATGTATATTATTTTTCGTTATATATTATCATGTGTATCATATACGTATACATTAACTTCCTTTATTCCATTTCGATAAAGACAGAACCTCGGAGTCGTAAACACGATAAAATCTCATAGTACATTTTTTAACCTGAATATAAGGGTTATGGTGTTAAATTTAACATTGGTGACAGGTTCCTAGCCCATCGCCCATTTGATTCAATTACCCCTAGTCTCTTAGTCGCCTCCTACGACATACATAGAATTATTTGTGTTAATTATTGAAATATTGAGTTACCATAATCTTTCTTTCTTTACCTTTAAATAGTAGGTACGTGTAGTTTTTTGGCCTTTATGTTATAGGTGTACCTATACTTATGTAAGTCTGAGAAATAAATACAATAATAACTAGTTATAAATAGGCTTATGTGACATGGGATTAATGGAATCTTTAGGCCACAGTTACCAGCCCCCAACATTCCATGTACCGCAATCAGAACTCTTACTGTTCTTCTGTAATAAATATTAGATTGTAATCGTGGTGCGATCGGTTAGCCACGTAAACGCTAATCGTGAGGTCCCGGGTTCGATTCCTGGTCGAGGCAGAGTTAAGAACTACGCTTTTCTACTGCTTTCCAGTCTGCTCGTTGATTATATATACTATATATGTATTTATATACGTATAATAAGTATATAGTTCTTAAATATACGTTGACTGGTACCCTTAACACAAGTTTTAAATGAACTTACCAAGGGGCTAGTTCAATTGGTGTAATAATGTCCAATTATTATTATTAATCTTCATACCTTAGGTTTGCCAGCTCCGTCGCCGAGCACTATATTGACCAAACAATACTCCATCAGAGCCATAAACACGAACCTGGAACAGATTGGCATATATTTGCATTACAAAAAAATCACATCGTTTTACAGTTTATATTAATGAGGAAATGCTGACCGCTAATCGTGAGGTTCGATTCCCGATGGAGGCAGAGTTAAGAACTACGCTTTTCTTCTGCTTTCCAGTCTGGTTGTTGATTGTGTTTCCTATATATGTATTTATCTATGCATAATAAGTATTTATTTCTTAAATATACGTTGACTAATTCCCTTAACACAAGTCTTAAATGAACTTACCAAGGGGCTAGTTCAATTGGTGTAGTGTCCCAAATATTATTATTATTAATCCCTTTCTTTTGCCAACTACGAATTGCTATGAATAAAGTTAGTAGGTTGCGGGTAGTGTTTAAAGGAACATCAGATGATACGAAAATGCACTCCTAAAATACTGAATTGTACACCAAAATAATACAATCCCAACCCAAACCTAACCTTTGCTGTGCGTTTAGCTATAATTTGGTGTACATTCAATTTTTTGATGAGCATGGAATTATTTTCCGTAGGTTTCTATATATTTATGTGAATAAAACAATTTGAATTTGAAGGTCTACGTCCAGCAACGACTAGTATAGGCTGATTGATTGATATACAACTAGCTGTGTGATCATATTTGAAATGTATATAAATTAAATTTCATGTAATACAATTTAAATAGAATTTAATGTTAAATGAATGGAAATGTAATTTTTATGTGTTGTGTAATTCAATTATTGTCTATGAATTCTATTGTATGTTGAATATTGTATGTAATTGATGTGGACGTCTCAATAAAGATATTATTATTATTTAGAATTTTTTACCAATTTAATAAGGTGTAGTCAGTGCATTCATACATAAACTATCTACGTCCAGCCGTGGACTAGTACAGGCTGATTGATTGATATACAACGCATGATACTCACACAGTACAGACAGACATAAAAGCATCCACTGCTTTCAAGTAAGAGACCGGAGGCAGTTGGGCTTGAGACTTGGCGTGCTGTGTGGACAGCGTCAGGAGAGAGGTGACACCCAGGGTCACCCTCGCTGGTGCAGCATCAGGCTTGATCCAGAAAGATACCCACTGGAATGTATGAGGTTGTATGGTTAGATTAGGAATTGATGTGAGGGTTATTGAGTTTGTATCGTATTTGAATACAAGGTATGTTTATACATACATACATATGTATATATACATTCACGTCCTCAAATCCCCGTCAAGGTGGACAGAATCTTGGACACATAATATAAAGAAAAGAAAAATAGTAATATCTGCAAGGTTACTTTTTAGTGTGCATATTGAGATTGTGATGTTATATGGAACATCGGTGACATGTTACTAGTTACATTATACATGTGCTGTTAATTTCCAAGAGAGAAAATATCGTAAAGTTTTTTTTCGAAATGAGCAATAGTCAGCATTTTTATACGATAACATGGTTTACCACCTATCATGTTGGATACTGATTATCTGGTTAAAAGTTGTATTCAAGTGACTAAAGAACTTAAAAATGCTCAGTTAATGGTGTACACTCAACCTCTGACTACAACGAAAAGTTTTTAATGTCGTGTACGTGAACGCTAATTCGTGAGGTCCCGGGTTCGATTCCCGGTGGAGGCAGAGTTAAGAACTACGCTTTTCTTCTGCTTTCCAGTCTGGTCGTTGATTATATATGAGATATATGTATTTATCTAAATATAATCTCTATACATTTGTTTAATATACGTTGAATAGTACCCTTAACACAAGTCTTAAATGTACTTAGCAAGAGGCTAGCTCAATTGGTGTAATAATGTCCTACAATATAATGATGGAAAATTAACCTCTGGCTACTTTCAAAGGGTCATACGATCGTGTACATGTATGTAAATGTTATTGCATGAAATATATGATTTTATTCTTACCGACATGATGACAATAAGACATGTAGGGATGTAGGTATTAAACAGATGGTATCCCAAACGCCTTTTCAACTTGAAGATCACTTCAACACACGTGAAGTTACCTGGAAAACACACATTAAATATACATTCACGTACTGTAATTCTATTCAGAGTGGACAAAACCTTACCTATACGAAAATATCGCCTAGGACGCTTTTTAGCATGGGTTGTTATGTTACATGGAACATTGGTGACAGGCCAATCCATCGCCAATTTCCCTCTGGTCCATTCCATTTACCCCTGGAGACCATAATGGAACACTTGCATCACATATACATATATTAATGTATGTGTGGAGTGTGTATACACAAGTCGTGAAGCGTATTTATGTATGTATGTATGTATGTTAAGGTGGTTTGAGGGGGTTGCAAAAGGAATCTACAGGATATAATTTCTATATGAATAAAAGGAATATATAGAGTGCTTAGTGTGAAGAACAGAAGAGCACGTATGAGAAGGTTAATGGGTACAAGTGAAGCAAGAGAAATTTGTCAAGATGGATACTATCCCGTTGGCGACGTAAAAGCGGGAATATATCTTTCGCCTTTTTATCACCGAACCTCCCGGCTTTAAAGCGTCATTCATAATGCGGGCCGGTAAGGAATGGAATTCCCTGCCTGCCTCTGTATTCCCGGAGGTATTTAATCCACAGATGTTCAAAACTAGGGTGCATAGGCATTTTCTGGGCAAGCTCGCTACATCTTAGACTCTGTCTGTCACCTCCTTTGAGTCGCAAACAGGGTCAAGAGTGAGCCCATTTCAGTTAAAAAAAATGTATGTAAAGGCAGAGAGGTTACGAACCAGTGGAGTAGACCTGGGTGCAGTCAGCCGTGTGGTTGGAGATGAGCTCCAGCTGAGGCAGCTCAATGTGCTCATCCACCACCAGAGGCACGTCGGGGTCCCACTGGAAGATCAGGTCGTCTGTCGTGTGGGACACTGGAACAGAGAACCAAATACATACATACGCATTCATGACCATTAACGTTCAGGTGTCCATCTCCGCAATAGCGAAGGTAGTAATTCTATGGCCACCTCGAACCCAGTTGTTGATCAGATAGTCAGTACTCAATCTGACAGGTTTATTACGAAAATGTACATAGAAATTCATTGAACTTCATTTCCATTGGTACATGCTCAAGCGGGATTTGAACCCTGTACCCACTGATACAGAGCCAAGCCCCAAACAACTGATTTACGTCGAACACTGGAACAGGGAATCATAAAATTGTTGTTTATTTTATTTATAGTTCACACTCATTAATATGTATGTTTATTTAGCTCTTATTGTTAATATTGCCCTCTTGTTGGTTCTAACATAATATCAGCGTTGCGTTTGCCACCAAACGTAATATACCCAGCTGAGTTAGAACCTTTTTGCTGCGACAATAACATGCATAAGCTATACCCCCTAGTTTGTAAGTTTGATTTGTAAAATATTTGTATTGTGTATGTTTTTGTGGCTGTAAATAAATGCTTTATTATTATTAAAATATAATACAAATAGTTTATTTAGTATCGGGACAAAAAAGAATGCTAACTAGCTGCCTTTTTTCTCGTGACACGTCAGGGGGGGCGACTAAGACAAGGGGTTAATGGTATTTATGAGGGCGATTCACGACATTTAATCCTTTTCGGAGTAGACAGAATCTCGGAGATATAATATCTCCTAGGTCACTTTCTAGCATGAATATTGGGGTTGCGAAGTCATAATGGAACATTGGTGAGAGGTTGCTAGCTCGTCGCCCAATAGATTCTATTCACTCCTAGTCCCTTAGTCACCGCTTACGACATCCCGGGAAGCAGTTAGTTAAGATTATTTTTTCGTTTTAAACTAGCACAGGATTTTTATAGCACTTATGAAAGTACTATAGTTTTTATCATATAGAGTTACATTTATTGCAGTA
This sequence comes from Leucoptera coffeella, assembly GCA_030578115.1. Lineage (NCBI taxonomy): Eukaryota > Metazoa > Arthropoda > Insecta > Lepidoptera > Lyonetiidae > Leucoptera > Leucoptera coffeella. The sequence goes on from JAMBLF010001045.1 coordinate 94,574, forward strand.
ATTACTACCCTTCACAAAGCTACTTTTTACCTAATATTCACTATACAATATAATAAACAACCGCTGTAGGTACATTACTAAAAATACAATTCTTTCTAATCTTAACCACAGTTCAGTGACGAGACAAGAACCTAAAATCCCACTTACAGAATATCTATTTTCGTCATCTCCGAGCATACTCTAGTGGGGTAGCCGAGGCATAATTAGTGACACCGTGGCTACCCCTAAGGGCTCTCAGTCGCAACGGAGCCTTAACGAGCCCTTAAAATCGGAGGCTTTTCGGGATCCGTAGGGCAAAGGGCAGAGGTTGGTTGTATAGAGGAATATGGTCTGATTAAGGGTTTTCGAAGATATTTTTAAGCTATAGTCTGTATCTATTTAATATTTTTATAAGCTATTTCATACTTAATTTTTTAATTTACTTTCAAGAACAAAGGCTAAATTGAAAGATTAACTTTTGGAGGATTATATGCAACTGAACATGAGCACGGGGACATTATTTTATACCTGCCTCGTCCAAGACTTGTTATATCATATCAATATATCACAGCCTATCGAAGCCACGATGATTGTCAATGGAATAAATAAATTGAAGGATATGATATGAGTTTATATAATAATAAGATTGTACGACATTATTACACGAATTCAACAATACATCTATTAAGACCTGTTTTAAGGAATCAACGTATATTTTTAAGAAATATATAGTTCAATACACATATAGCATATATAATCAACAACCAGACTAAAAAGCAGAGGAAAAGCGCAGTTCTCAACTCAGCCTCCACCGGGAAGCGAACCCGGTATCTCACGATTAGCGTTTAGGTGGTTAACTTCATGTGACGAAGGTTATCGAAATATATGTAGGTATAAAATATAACGTACGCTTCACGACTTGTGTATACACACTCCCTTTTTATTATGGCGGGGTATGTATGTAGGTATGTATAAGGTTATATAATGCAGACTATTTTATAAAGACAGAACCCAAGACTCCCCAACTTAAAACTTTCGTCGACTGAAAAGCTCTTGAGGCAGTGTCTTTTCGCTTTCATCCACGAAGCCACGCCCCCTTTCTCAAGTGCTATTGTTTGCATTTTCAAAGGACATCACGACTTGTTTTCCAAAATATTCTTTGAACTACAAGTACAAGTTCTAATGGCAAGTTGATACCTTAACTTGTAAGAGGTGACGTTAGAAATAGCTATAACCGCCGAGTGTGTATGAGGAGGTGTATGAGTGTCAATTAAGCGAAAGTGGTCTGTCAGGATCATGAGAAACGGAGATCCGTGATCTCTGCTTACCCCTTTACAGGGAATCATGCGTGATGTTTATGTATGTGTATGGGTAAAAAATGAGAATGCGTATCTCTGATCACCTCTATGGGGAAAAAAAGGGATGATGTTGCACACCTAAAACTTGATATTGCTAAACATACATTCACGTCCTTTCAGCCCTTTTGAAGTGGACAGAACTGCGAAGACGTAAAATATCTGTGGTCACTTTTAGCATTCATTTTAAGGTTAAGATGGAATTTGTATAGAATATGTTGGAACTTAAAAACTAAAATAACAAAAGCATTAAGTAACATAAGGCTTAATAATATTTCCTATATTTATTCAAACATTACTCATGTAATTATATCAAAAATCTCAAGAAAGTTAGTAACTGTTCGGGCCCGTACAAAATGGTAACCAGCTGCCATTCTTCCCGAAATGTCATAGGAGGTGACTAAGGGAATAAAAATCAATTTAATATACTCTTATTAGATAATGCGCTAAGAAGATCATGACCCCGATAGTTAAATCATCCAAATATACTGGGGTTAGCTTAGAATTACCTATAACCAACGAGTGTGTATGAGAAGTATGAATTAAAATGAAATGATAGTAATATCGAAAAAAATAGGGATCCCTTATCTCTGCCTAACCCTTTGTTCGTAAACGGGCGTGGTATGTATATAATCTGAACAACAATAGTTAATAATAAGCTATAAAGATAACCCAAAGAGATAAAGCGACATCTATGTACATAAATACGTAAACATTACACTGGTATTATGTAGTTACATTTACATGGCAAATAACCCAAGATTCTTGTCCGATATCGGCCCCTGAATATTAAAATGGGACAAGGGCACTCAGGCCGTCTTGGGCAGCTCAATAGTCGATGGCCCTCAAGTCTCTTATAGTCAGAGGGCTTAATGCACGGATTCCGTGGGCCCATGGCAAGAAATGCGTAAGGAGTTCCTATTCGAAAAGAGGATGTATTGGTTTTTCGTTTTTTTGATACACAATTTTTGTAGAATGGTTTTTTTGTGTTACTAAACATTTGTAATGACAAAATATAGTTACCATTGCTAATTACTGACATATATAGAACCTGAAGGGTAGAATATAATATAACTATAAAGCAAAAAATATTGGTCACATTTATACTTTTATTGTCAAAAATATGTGTCGATTGAGACTCTTCTCTAATTTCGAAATTCTACTAACACTCCTTTACTGAACAAAAAGTTAGTTACAAAACTACATACTCGTATACTCACGACCTACTAACCCTTTCAGGATGGAAAGAAGGACAGATTCTCGAAAACATAATCAATTAACATCTCCTGGATCACATTGAGCACCTATAAAATTAAGCTGTGACATCGTGTCTATTATATTCTTCAAATTTTAGATAATAAGCACTACTAGAATGAAAAATATCTAAATATAACATAACATACGCTTCACGATTTGTGTATAATAATATATAATAATAATAATTCCTTTTTAACTCCTTTTTTAAATATGGCAGGGTAATCAGAGGCTTGAGTGCCCAACTCCAAAATGTCGTAAGCATGGAAGGTATGAGTCACTTCAAGCCTGTATTTCACTAGATAGACAGCACCCAAAGTGATAGGTAGTGAACCGGATCACCGTATATTAACTACCCCGAGGGATAGGCAGGTTTCCTCACGATGTATTTTCCGTCAACTTTAGCTACTGTAAATTATGTACGTAATTGAAAAGTACAGATTTAAATTTCATCCATTAGTACATGCCAGAGCCGCGAATCGAACCTAGGACCTCTAATAAGAAGCTAGGTCTTACCCACTGGGCTACAGCCGCTATATCTAGTTCAATCGAATTTGAGCTACAACTTATACATTATATGGTACTCACAGCTTTCCATCTGCAGCTTACACTCCTGCGTATCATGAGGATAGATCAGGAAGTTCATGGCACAGGATAGTCTTAAAGTCAGCTTCACCATATAGAGAATAGTCTTGTCCTTGTATAGCCAGACGTAGTGGTTGGGAATAGTCATAGTCTGGAACGTGACGGATTTGGCGTTCTTGAAAAAGGAGTCGGGTCGCCACATGTGCTTCAGCCAGTCTAAGTCTAGAAGTCTAGAAAAAAATATATGGTTAGGTTTTTTAATTCCTTTTCGGATGGACAGAAGTTTGGAGTATAAAATCTTGGTTGCGTTAGAATTAGTATTAGGTATGGTAATTAAATACATACACTAATGCACTTTACGCCCGTTTCCCTACAAAGTGGTAGACAGAGATTACAGATCCTCATTTGTCGCAATCCTTACAAACCACTTCAATGTAATTTATACATTTGTAAAGAAAATTTTCATCATATCATCATGAGTATATAGTACAACACAAAGAATTTCGGTTGGAAATAATAATAATAAATAATAATAATAATAATAAAAGCGTTTATTTACAGCCACAAAAACATACACAATACAAAACTTTTACAATTAAAACTTACAAACTAGGGGATAAAACTTGTGCATGTTATTGTCGCAGCAAAAGGGTTCCAACTCAGCTGGGTATGTTGCGTTTGATAGCAAACGCAACGCTGGTCTTATGTCGGAACCATTGGAGGGCAACGTTTATATTATGAAGAATAATGAAATAGTGTATAAATTAAATATTCAAAATAAATATATAAATACATATGAAATTTAACTAAGATATGAAAACCGATATACATTCTATAATATGGTTAGTTAAAAATATTATAAATATATTTATATAGATAATTTATAATTAATATATACAATGTATTATAATAAAATCAAGTGGCATCACGAAATCAGTGGCTAGTACGACGGGCAACAGAAGGAGCAGCCGCCTCCCTTTGCTGGCAGAGCAAATGATCCCGGACGGAACGTTTGAAAGTTGGTCTAGACGTCAGTTTCCTAATTGGTGGAGGAATATTGTTCCAACATTTGGAGGCGGCGTACTTAAAAGCTCCTCTAAAAGCGGTGGTGCGATGGCGAGGCAGAACAAGCGGTGGTACACAAGCACGGGTCGATTTCTGTTGCTGGGATCGCCACGTCAGTTTATTAAATAAATATTTCGGTTGTTTGTTATGAATAATGTCAAAAAGTAAGCAACTAAGTAGTAGTTTTTGTCGTGATTCAATATTTAGTATGTTAGTATTATTGAGGTACGGTGAAACATGGGTTCGGGGCGGAATGGGAAAGCAATACCGAGCGCACGCATTTTGTACGCGTTGTAAAAGCCTACGAGATTTCTTATAGAGGCACGGACCGAACGCTGCCAAAGCATAATTTAGTTTAGACAAAACCAACGCTTCACATAACTTTATTCTCATGTCCACACTTAAAAACGCGCGGCTTTGGTATAAAACCCTTAAGCGATAGAAACATGCAGACACCAGCTGCGAGACGTGTCTCTCAAAACGAGACGTGTCTCTCAAAACGTATATAACTATTAATATATTATAACCACAGATAATATAATACTACAGTTATAACCTCAATATATTTCCTTAGCTTCGCTTTCGCTTAGTATCTATCGTTTTTGATTATGACTATTTGGTGAATAGCCATTTCTTTGTATATCAATAGTAATCTCTGACCACCCCAAAAGAAAACCCATTCGTGACTTCATAATATTGAGAGTCAATTGCTTAAATACCTTTCGTAAACAATTCTACCAATTTGATATATTTCGAGAATTAACTTACACGTACCTGGTTTATTTAGCACCTTATTATTATAATATTTACCTATCTGTACAGCAAACTAGCTGCCGTTCTTCCCGGCATGTCGTAGGAGGCGACTAAGGGACTAGGGGTAAATGAAATCTATTGTACGATGGGCTAGCATCCTATCACCAATGTTCCATGTGATATCCCTACTCCAATTTCATGCTAAAAAGTTACTTAGAAGTTGTTATATTTCCGAGGTTCTGCCCTATCCGAAAGGGATTAAAGAACGCAAGTGTTATTGTTTACTTATGTTTTTCATAGTTTGGAATTTTTAAAAATCAATTTAATTTCTAGTTTATAATTATATTCTAAGTCCTATTGAGACCCATACTAGCTGAGATAAACTAGCTGCCATTCTTCCCGGCATGTCGTAGGAGGCGACTAAGGGACTAGTCAATTGAATCAGTGGGGCTTAGGGCTAGCAACCTGTCACCTATGTTCCATATAATATCATCACTAGAATATTCATGCTAAAAAGTGACATGAAGATGTTATTGTCGTTAAGGTTCTGTCCACCCTAAAAGGAATTAGAGGACGTGAATGTATAAGTTAGCTACCTGTATTCCGAAGTCATATTTTCAGGTAATCTCAGACGATAATCCTTCCATGTTTGGGCGAAGAATATATCAGCTGTGTATGTCTGGAATAAGAAAAAAACATATATTTCTAGACTCTAAATTCCAAACCATCGAAACATTCCCTTTTCAATATTAATCACTACATCTTCTTTCAAACCGCAACCTTCCCTTATCACACTATTTTTAATTCTATCATTAAATATCACTCCTAACATGCTTTTTAGTGACTGCATTTTGACCGCATTGATTCTACTTTCATGCTTGTTGTGCCATTCCCAACTTTCACTACCATAAGTCAATGATGGAACCAGCACAGCCCTATGAATAGCCATACGTGCCGATTAAGAAACCAACTGGCTACCCATAACACTATACATGGCCCCATTAATCTTATTACCTACAGACACTCAACGTTAAATATCTCCCTCACACTTTCTTTTACTAGTAATTAGTGACATATATGTATTTAAAGAGTCATACCTTGCGTGTCACTATCTCCGCAATTACGCAAATTAATTATGCAAAGAACTCAAGTTTTAAACGAACCGCTTCGCTTTTAACGAACACTTGGTGGAGATAGATATTTTTAATGTATAAAACTACATTTAAAAGAGAATCCAAAAATACGTAGTTTCATAATAATTAGATGTGAATATTTACTGGTGTATGTTTATTGTTTTGTCTAAATTGTGTACATTAATTGTACATATATATTGTAATTTAAACTAGGTCATTATGAATGTAAAGTATTTGTCATTTTCTATAATTATACAACTGTTTATTTTCCTAAATAAATGAAAAAATGTATATAAAAAATTTAAATTGCGGAGTAGACTATTTATAATCACAGCGTAGTCACTTAAATGGCTAGATAGAATTTAAAGTCATACCATGGAATTATAACCGCCGAGACTCTATGAGAGGATGTATGAATGTCAATGAAGCGAAAGTGGTCTGTCAGTGGGACAAATGGGGATCCGTGATCTCTGCCTCTACAGGGAATCAGGCGAGATGTGTATGTATGTATGTTTTTGTCCAAAATTTTGTCTATTCATTGCACATAATGTAATGGAAACTGTAGGTTACTATGAATGTAAAGTATTTGTCATTTTCTATAATTATATAACTGTTTGTCTTCCTAAATACATGAAAAAATATGTTAAAAAATTCCGTAGAAGAAAATTTATAATCACAGCGAAGTCATAAATTAAAGTTCTACCATGGAATTCTCATCAATGGAGTCGAGTCCCATGACCGTTACGTGGAAGTTGACGACGGTAGGCTGGTCGTTCTTCTTGGGCGGACGCATCTTGTCGTAGAGCTTCGGATCCTCTGGCAGCAACTCTTGGAAGGTCAGTAATGTGGACCTAAAGAGAAACATATACATTTACTAGTGACCCGCTCCGGCTTCGCACGGGTATAAAATATATAGCCTACTCCACTATTTAGTGGATGTTATTATACATATAAACCTTCCTCTTGAATCACTCTATCTATTAAAAAAAAAGCGCTGCAAAATCCGTTGCGTAGTTTCAAAGATTTAAGCATACAAAGGGACATAGGGACAGAGAAAGCGACTTTGTTTTATACTATGTAGTGATATACTACCAATATTGACATGGTGACAGGTTGCTAGCTAATCACTCAGTGCCATTCCGTTTACACCTAATCGATTAGTAGCCTCTTACCAGCCAAAGACTTTCATTTAGCAATCTCTTACCTTCGAGTCAAGCAAGGTACGTAAAGACGGAGCTAGATATAATACTCACGTTTTCTTACATCGATTATTAATTCGGAAGAACAACATTTCCTAGTATATTGTCAGAATGTAATATACTCGTCTATATTTTATTGTTCCCCAGTAGCTAAGACGTAATTACAATGTAGTTTGACAGCAGTTTTTAAAGATATTTCGTACGAAGCGACTAAGGGACTAGACGTTGCTAAAATTTCCGGGATATAGCTCTCGCAACCTTTAATTATCTCAATGACTCACACAACCTCAAAGACACGCGCCTAAAAATTGTTACCAATATACCATACGAATGCCATCAGATCATACATAAAAAATAAGAATATGTTCTTGTGACCTACAATGAATAAGTAGCTAGTTAACATTCTATTTACGACCTAATGTAGTCCCAGGTTATTAACTATAAGACACGAAATAGGTAGATATAATTTTATAAATAGAAAGTAACTTTCATTATACATTCATCTCTTTACGAGAACTATTATGTACTATTCTATATTCATACCTATGTGGGTTTAATGTGGATTAGCCGAGAAAAGCTGCGCTAATTGTGGTCTGAGTCAATATTAGTCAAAGGGCAGACCTGTAGTCAGTTATTTGCTCCTAAAAGATATGGACTAGAATTCAAAGCCTTTGTTTCCCAGATCAAATATAATTTGCTCTCGTGAGTCATATAATTCAAATATTCAAGTAACATTGTATAATAAGTATGAATATGTTGCAGGTTGGAACTTTCTTCTCGACATAATTAAAAGAGGTAACCAGAGAGATACAAAAAGGATCTAACGCAACCTACATATAAATACATTCACGTCCTTTAATTCCTTTCGGGGTGTACAGAACAATAACTTTTTAGCCCGTATATTAATTCGATGGGGTTGCGATGTTATTTGGAACATTGGTTACAGATTAGGTTTCTAGCCCATCGCCCAATAGATTTAATCTACTGCAGCTAGTAAGCATTCTTTTAACGTCCCAGACTATCACGGGAATGCAACCTATTAGCTACTAACCTAACCTTAACCCCCAGGGCTTAACTTCACTTATTCATCTTAGACAAAATCTTAGTTCAGTAGTGTCGCAATTCTCGCAATCGCATGTCGCAATTGTATCGATAGCAGTTCAATGGTGTGAAATCGTTAGTGGAGTAGCAATAATATCCAATTTCGCTATTCGCACTTCTACTAAATTATGATTTTGTCTAAAATTATACGATCTAAAATGATAGATTACGTAAATTTTGTAAATAGTGCCTGAAACGATTTTGAGGAAAGCTTAGATTAAAGTGAATCTCTGACTATGAAATAAGTGAACAATTTGATTGCATGATTAATTATTTAGAAGAATAATTTCTGTTACAATTTTTATCTCAATCAGATCAGATCAATTACCTTCGGCGTTAAGACAATTGTCAGTCAGTCGTAACTGCTTGTTACATACAATCACAGCACGCGTAATATATGAGATATTTTTCATTAAGTAGTGGTAACGAATAATATTAACATCATTTCTAAAGTAACGCGAAAGTAAATTAATCATATCAGAAGATGCGCTCGGCGAAGTGAAAACACACAACCATATTTAGTGCTTACTATCTACACAGGTGCACAGGTTGTACGATGTAGAAATACATTTTCTACTTCCAAATACCTTTGACTACACCTCAAGGTATAGCAATTGTGATAATAATAATAATATTTTAGGACAATATTACACCAATTGAACTACCCCCTTTATAAGTTCATTTAAGACTTGTGTTAAGGTTACTCGTCAACGTATATTTAAGAAATACATACATACGCTTCACGACTTGTGTATACACACTCCCTTTTTTATTATGGCAGGGTAGTCAGAGGCTTGAGTGCCCATCTCCGAGATTTCGAAGGCATGTTAGGTATGGGTCATTCGAAGCCCGCGTATCACTAGATAGACAGCACCCAACAACGTGATAGGCTGTGAACCGTATCGCCGTATATAGGCGTTATTACCTATCCTGAGGGATAGGCAGGTTTCCTCACGATGTTTTCCCTCAGTAAATGAAAAACACATTTAAATTTCATTCATTGGTACATGCCAGAGTCGGGATTCGAACCTAGGACCTTTCTCATAAGAAGTCCGAGGTCTTACTCACTGGGCTACAGCCGCTCAATTTGTGATATATGTGCACACATTATAACTATATTGTCCCGTACTAGTTTGAGACGTAAAAAAATGGTAACTTACCTTCGTCCCGGCATGTCAATTAACAGGGGTAATTGGATAGCAATTTTGTTTAGAATTCCCAATTACAAACCAACAAACAGACAAACACGTTCAAGATAATTAACCCTAGCGGAGTAGCCCGAGGTTTTGGTTTCCATCAATAGCGAATGTATTAGTTATATGGCCACCTCGAACCTACGTATTGACCAGATAGTCAGTACTCAATGTGACAGGTGGTAAGCTATGTCGCCTTATACGAGCACTGAATATTACCTGTTCGGGGAACAGGTATGTTTTCTCACGATGTTTTCCCTCACCGTAATATTCTATGCAATTCGTGAATATATTCTTTTTACTCATTAGTTATACTTAGTGATCAAGCATATATGTCATATACAATTTGTTCAGCCTAAAAAGGGTTAAAAGGACGTGAATATATATAAAAATATTTACTCACTGTGCATAACAAATCTTCGTAGTACACAGAAGTCGTAGAACAATCGTAGTGACCCACAACACTCTGTCTATACCCATTTCTTCTGTAATTTTTCATTACAACATACCACACAACATTTGATACTACGAGTTTGTTATACTACAGAATATTTTGTCTTATAAATATATATTTTTAAATAATGAACTACACTGTCACTGAATTAGATATATTTTGATTTTGGAACTTTGAAAGAATAGTTTATATAGAAATTTATTAAGTACATATATTGATGGTTAGTTTATATATAAATTAATATTATTTATATATGTTATAATGAAGTTCACAATAATTCATATTAGAACTTTCTAGAGAAGTAGGCGCCAAACTTTAACTGCCGTAGATGACGTATTTTCAAAAACTTGATTTATGGTTGACATGCGCGTTGTAAGGGGAGTGGCCAGAGATACAAAGAGTAAAAGTGCTGGCAGAAAGTGGATTCAATTATTCAATATAATGTTTATTTTAGGGCTAACGTACTAAGTCTATGTTGTAACGTACCTATGGTCTCTACTGGAATATAACTATAATTATTATAAATACTAGTATTTTTGTATTTAATAAAAATTTACATTCTTACTGCCCTGGCTTGTAAATAGATATCTTCGTAAGAGGCGACTAAGGGACTAGGAAATTTCTCAAGGAAACTTAGGTGATATGTTGAACCAGATCTCTAACATTCTTAGCTCATTGCTAGACCCGTGCTAGTCTGGGACGCAAAAAGAATGATTGCTAGCTGCCGTTTTTGCCGACATGTCGTAGGAGGCGACTAAAAGACTGGGGGTAAATGGAATTAATTGAGCGATGAGGTAGTAACCTGGCACCTATGTTTCATATGACATCAAATCACAATAATTATACCAAAGTGACCTAGGAAAAATTGTATTTCCGAGGTAATAGTAAATGTATATGTATGTTTGTAATTAATTACTCTCATATGATGCCCTTATACACTTTTACTGAAGCTTCTACGACATGGCAGTTAGAAGCGTTAATACGAAGTCCACCCAACCATGTTCGCTTCCTTGACATTCATACTGCTCAAAATCAGTGTTTACGACAATACACATAAGACTCGGAATTAGAAATGACAAACGCAAACTTATTTCGTACAAAAAAAAATATAACTGCCAGGGTTAATTGTTATGCGATTGATAATACATAACACTTTATGCCCGTTTCCCTACAAAAGCTACGTATACATTCACGTCCTTTAATCCCTTACAAGGTGGACAAAATCTCGGAGATATAATGTTTCCTAGGATACTGTTATCATGAACATTGGGGTTGCGATGTCATAATAAAACATTAGTGACAAGTTAACCTATCGCCCAATATTCTTATTACCCCTAGTCTCTTAGTCGCCTCCTACGACCGTTGGGAAGAACGGCAGCTAGTTAGCATTCTTATTACGTCCTAGACTATTACAGGACAAAAGCTAAGCTAAACTCACAAATACCCATTCCGATCCAAAACCTCGGCTTTATCAACATTTATCTCTGCATACACACTCGGTTATCAAACAACCTAACATTAAGGCCAACTAATATGCAAATTTCTATATTAGGAAGCACTTTTCTATAGCGAGAGTCGTTGAGGGTCGCCGAGTCAGCGGTTCTGAAGCGAATCGTGCTCAAGAGGGCTTTGGTTGCCCCAATAACGTCCCTCTAAGGAGGTCTATAATTAGGTACGACTATACGTTTTACGGCCACTGACAGGGAGAAGTGGCGTCATTTGGGGGAGGCCTAAGTCCAACAGTGGATTCAGACAGCCTGATGATGATGATACGTTTTACAAGTTTGTAACTTGACTTGTATTGACGACCTCCGTGGCGCGATTGGTTAGCCACCTGAAGGATAATGGTGAAGTTCGCGTTCGATTTCCGGTGGAGGAAGAGTAATAACTACGCTATGTATGTTATGTACATATCTATATATAATAAGTATATATTAATTATATTATTTTGACCAGTGCCCTTAATACTAGTCATAATTGTACTTAGCAAAGGGCTAGTTCAATCGGTGTAATGGTGTCCTAAATATTATTATTCTTTGAGACACTGGTTCCTATTTCATAATTTAAATTATGTATGTATGCATTATATTCATTACATAATTTACAGTCGCTTACAGTGAGGGAAAACATCGTGAGAAAACCTGCCTATCCCTCGGGATAGGTAATAGGTGCCTATATACGGCGATACTATACTACCTATCACGTTGGGTGCTGTCTATCTAGTGAAACCCATCCTAACATGCCTTCGAAATTGCGGAGATGGGCACTGAAGCCTCTGACTACCCCGCCACAATAAAAAAGTAGACAAGTCGTGAAGAGTATGTATGGTTCATGTGTTTTGGTGTGGGTCTAGAATAGAATGTTACAACCTCAATATAAATGCTAAAATGGCAAAAAAAAATTGTTTTTCCGACCGACGTGAAAGTATAGTGTAACCAATTCCTTTCAATTCAATTGAATTGAAAGAAAACACCTTTTCGTAATAAATACATTTACGAAATGAATCGAATACTACGGTGAGAGAAAACATCGTGAGGAAACCTACCTGTTCCCCGAACTGGTAATAGTCTGCTTGTAAATGGCGACATGGCTTATCACCTGTCACATTGAGTACTGACTACCTGGTTAACACGTGGGTTTGAGGTGGCCTAAAATTACTACCTTTGCAATTGCGGAGATGGAAACCTGAACCTCTGACTATCGCGCAAGCGTTAATGGTTGTGAACGCGTTTGTCTTTGTGTTTTGAAAGAAAGCATTTCATATGAAGGAACTAAAGGTTTTTATAGCGCTTCCGAACAACATCTTCGCAATTGTTTATCCTGTCCTTCCCTTAGTCACAGATAATATAATACTACAGTGTGTGCGTTCGCGCAGCGGAATGTTGTTGAATTTAAAGATTTTAATTATGCAGATATTTAGTGTATGACGTCGTATAATTGTGTATGGTAAAAAAAAAATTGTGCAAGCAGCCATTGTGGAGAAATTCACAAAAAAACTGATTCCGCTGGGCGAACGTTCGCCCAGCGGAACTTTTTTTGATCCATTGACTTTAGAAGAAAAGAGATGTGTCCAAAAATTAGTGTGTATTTGTGTGTAATTGTGTATGTATGAATAAAATTAGTGCATGCATAAACTTCGGAGAAATTCAAGTTTCCGCTACGCGAACGTTTGGCCATTAGCTAGTTTTCATACAAAGCGCTTACATAGAAAGCTGTAGATTTTTACATGCGTTGTTTTGAATTTGTTTATATTTGTTTAAAAACAGATTTAGAAAAAAAACGTAAGGCTTAAAAGATAAAAATATAAACGTAAAATACGCTTATTGGGTCTTAGTTCTTAAAGTATGCACTTTGGGGTCTAGATTTTCACGTTTATACAAACCTTGTAAGTGTCTGCAACACGTTGCCAAGTATCAATGATGTTCCGTTAGTAATTAAAGAGTTATAGGACAATTTACCACGAATAGATCACTGTTTACAAAGCAGTCAAATATCATGACGTTCTAAAGGAATTGCATGGTAAAATGTATGCCAATAATTAGTGTATTCATTCAACTATTCACATGCAAAATTTCAAGTCATTAAATTCAGTAAAGAAAAACAATTATAATACTGACGAAGCATCGAAAACCTACATAACCCGACCAAGTTCGGATAGCTACAAAAAAGCGGCCGTGCAATATATTTAGGTAACATCCCAAAATTTACAGTATAATACCGGTATTGAATTGGTACAGGTGATAACACAATTGTTGTTTCGATATAATTTATAGGTCATTTATTTTTGTACACCTACTTTTTTAAATGTATTTGACTATGACAGAAAGTAGGTACCGTTTACGTAGGTACTTTATTTAAGTATGCGCTTGAGACTTGAGATATAATCTAAATACAGTGTAAACTCTTTATAACATCATTCTCTATAACGATAAACTCTCTATAACATAGAAAAGACCACAATTTGGTTGGTTTACCTTAAAACCCATACATTGATACACTCTTTATAGCGCATCCGCCATTCTCTATTACGAAGAATACTTAATTGTGGTCTTTTCTATGTTATAGAGAGTTTATCGTTATAGAGAATAATGTTATAAAGAGTTTACACTGTATTTAGATCAGTTTTTGGTGAATTTCTCCACAATGGCTGCGTGCACAATTTTTTTTTACCATACACAATTATACGACGTCATACACTAAATATCTGCATAATTAAAATCTTTAAATTCAACAACATTCCGCTGCGCGAACGCACACTACTACAGTACCTTAGGTATTATGAGTGTGAGTGTATGCTTATTTAAGGTCGTAAACTATTTCCTTGCGATAGTACATACATATACATGTAATATAATATATTATGTTGAATTATAACTTCACACATTTATTCAATAACCAAAAGACTAAAATTTACTGGTCACCATTAGCTTGCTCCTTGACCTGCTTCCGTACGGGCCCTGTCTGTGTAATAGGCACCTTCCTCTCTCCCTCCACAGCATCAGGGTTCCTCTTCGGCGCCACCACCGTCAGAACTCCATCAGACGAAAGCCTGGACTCAACATGCTCCGGTAAACAACCTTCCGGAATGGAGTACCGCCTGGTGAACTGACGGGAGACGAAACCGTGCTGGTCTTTCTTCTCCTCATGCTTCCCTTCCACTATTATGTATCCATCTGACGTCTTCACGCTGATTTCTTCTGGAGCGAAGTGCTGGACGTCAAGATTGATCTGGAACTTGTCTCGATCGGCTTTAATATTGGAGCCGAAGTCTCTAGCGGCGGCTGCAAGATGCGACCAAGGTCGGTAGTAAGGGTTTAGGCTGGAATTTAGAAGGTCCCGTAAGAAATTATATATGTAAGTAAGGTAAATAAGACATTTTTCGACGTCAGAGGTTGTACATACATACTTATATTCGCTTCTGTGTATTAAAAGCATGGAAAAAAATCAATCGCCACCTTGAAGATTTCTGAATAAAATTTTTCGAGACATTGGCAATGCAAACCACTTCTTAAGACATTTTGAAATTCTCCATTTTCTCGGATTACTGGTAGCATTTCACTATATATAATAACAGAAAATGTATAATGTGTATGTGTAATGTATACATTCTCAGAAAACAAGAAAAAACTTTTCACTAGCGTAAACAATTTATTTTTCTTTTTTTGACAAAATATATAATTCATTCTTAACACAAGTGTCAGATCTTCGCAAATAATACATCGCATACACCCTACCATTTACATACAAACTCATTATATACTGGGAAACACCCGAAACAGAACAATTTATTAACTACGTATAAAGTATAAAAATTATGCTTGATACTAACACGATGTGAGGTCTTACATTGCATTTTTAGTTATATTCCGCATACATGATTAAATTTTTAACGGTTGATACTGCGTGTATATATTATATAGGAATTGAGACGAAGACAAAATATTTAGGAGTTGTTTTTCCTTTTTAATGGGACGTAAACAGAATGCAATCTACATGTCTTTCTTCCCAGTTTGGCCGTAGATTAAGATACTAAAGTAAACGGAATTTATCGGACGTATTTTGAACGTTACTAGGTAGAGAAGAAATGATGCTCAGTTACAATTATAGTGCATTTACTATTTAATGAAACTGATCATAGTAGTTGACTGACAGCGCCATGTTGTGACGTCATAAGTGTCAAACCAAAATAAGTATGACAAAATTTACTGACGCTGTAACCAATTACGAACTACTAATATTCATAAGCCCTTTACATCGTTATTTTTAAACCTAGAGCAGTAACGATGACGTGACACTATAAAGTAATAAAGCTCTTTTTTACTGATTGGAAATTGTAGTTGATAAGTAGCTGGAAAGTTTAGGTTGATTTTAAATTAGTAATTGGTGTCAGGTATACATAAAAAAGTGCACTTGGCAGTAGTAGTTACTACTATTTAATGTATTCCTGTCGGAGTATATTGTTGACATAGCATTCCGTTAAAAGTTTATCATATATAGTTAATATACAATTTTCTACTCCATATATTTCTCTAACGAACCAAACCAAATAATATAAACACAATTTTACATATTTTATTAATAATTGTTGTAAAAATGACTATCATTTAATAAAAGCAGATCTTTCCTATTAATTAATTTATTAACTGCAGTATTAAAATATACATTTGATATGTACTTTAACACTACGATATATCTATTATGGTTTAGTTATATTAGATATATAATCTTCTAGAACACAATTTCATAATAAGAACCTTTTGATATCTGCTCTATTTATACATAAAAAACATTGTACGAAAATTTATCGAGTAGAAAATAGACTATTAAAACTTTTCTCTGAAAAAGTATTCAACGAGACAATTACCGTATAAAGTTATATAAGTAACATTATTCTGTTATTAACCAAACAACCTGAGCTTTATTACGCTCATTCATACAGTCTTATGCATAGAAATGACTTAGGTAGTAACCTCAGTAAGCATCCTTTATTTCTATTCACCAATCTGATATCATCCATCCGCATTGCATGTCTAAACCATAAAAACATGCGCTTTTAATTAGGTTTAACATCCTATACCCGACCGTAACCATCCCTTATAAACCTGGTAAATTCAATTCAATTATTTGATTCCAACCACAATTTTCAAAACTTATTTTGTTACAAGTATATTGTTTAAAACTTGTCTCTCACTTTTAATGTATTGTGAACAACTTTATTTGAACATATGACATGATATCATTATATAAAGCTGTTTCAAACTATATGAAAGGTTTCCTTTTCCAGAGAATAGTGTATCTATACAACAAGAACAACAAAAAGAACTAAATAATCTTCAGTAGAGTGCCGGCACATATTCAAGTAGAAATTAATCGCAATTATACACTCATACATAAAAACATCACGTTTCATGACACATATCTATGTGATACGAATAGATAACAAAATGAGAAACTTGCAAATACAGTCATCCTACAACATTGGTCCATGAACTATATCCTATTTATTTACCTTTACACTTACATTATTGACAATACTGACACTAGTTGAATAGAAAAATAATAAACACACTTCAGTTTTGAGACGTTAGTTAATTGTAGCTTTTTTATTCCAAAATTTAACGAAATATTCTGAATCAATTTGAGTAAGCTATTTATAGAAATATGTATATCTTTTAAGATGGTTATTTATATATTATATTATATGTATTTTAAAAGATATTTATTACACTTTTGTAACATTTTAAACACAACATTTGAATAGTCGTAACATACAAAAAACCAACAAAACAAGGAACAAGAAAGTATTAAGGATATCTATGTACTTAACATAGTATCTGATGTTTCGTATATATCTTAACATAGTACACATTAACAGACCGTCTCAAAACCAGAGTGTACGGTCTCAATCCAAGAAGTATCATTAAATTCGTCTATTACAAACTGACTTTACATCCCTGACAATTAAGTATTTACAACAATTTGCTTTTACCTGACAAATACGTTTTTGTTTATCATTCACAAAAACTACGTATTCTGTTTTGACATCCTTTGTATTTAAATATGGACAAGAACAAGATTTTGTTACCTAAAAAAACATTATTAAACTTCTTTAACGAAAAGGCTTTTGCGACTATTACAATAATCTTTCACGCATTACTTTAATAGTAAAAGACGCTGTAACGTTACTATCCATTGACAGTCACCAATTTAATGACGTTTATAATAAACATAAGCTTCGAGTGCTTAACTTTATCCACATAAAACACCTTAGGATATTTCAATGGCAGTATCACAAATAATAACTTTTCGGCGCAACTGCCGTCCAATGCTGACCAATAGGGGAGCTATTGGTATTACGACGTGAAGATAATCTTAGCGTTTTCTCATTTATTTAAAGTGTGCAAGTTATCATGGATAAAATATTCGAATACAAAGGATGCGCAGTGAATAATGTTCATAGTCCTATACCTAGTACACCTATCGCTATTTAACTAATAGATCATCTTATGTAGCTTCAGTATTTTACCGAGACGTTGCTTTGCCGTCTTCATACCCTTTTTCAGTCTTAAGTCTGTGGAAGAAAGTATTTATTTAATATATAAATTTTAATTAATTAATTACTAACAAAATTGAGAAATGTCTTGTATATTTGTTCCCAACAATAAGTAAATGATGATATGTCGTTTTTTTTTTGTCTCTTTCTATATAAGAAATACAGACGTGAGAGTGTGATGCGCGATCTTTCTCCTTAAATAGCTAAATGGAACGGCAACATATCAGTGTGTCGATTGAATAGAGAGATTCAAGTGGCAAATATAATTGAAGCTATCACGTTGACGTACTAGTGACAAAAAAACAAAGCATGGCTACGAATTCCTACGATATATAATGAGTATATAAATAGTGTAATCCCGTGCCAATCTGAGATATTAAATAATAGAATATAATGCTATCTAGCTGCCGTTCTTCATCGTAGCACTTCCGCGACTAAGTACCTTCGGGTCAGTAGAATCTATTGCGCGAAGGGCTAGCAACCTGTCACCAATGTTCCATGTAACATCATAACCCCAATATTAAAGCAAAAAGTTAACAACCCTCAGCCCCAATATTATGTTATCTTCGGGGTTTTGTCCTCCCCGAAAGGGATTTAAAGACGTAAATGTGTATGTAAATAGCTAAGAATGCACTCACTGTTTTTGGTAGGCGATGGCTGCGGAGGTTCGGGCGGTCGTCTACTCTTCGTCGCCAACACTGCTCGCTTTGCATTCTGCGCCAAGACAAATTTTATAAGTAAAGAAGAAAGTCTATTCTTAAATTGCCAATACAGTAGCATGCAGTCCTTTTAAATCATCTTTATTCACATATGTACTCTAGGTAAAATATGGGCAGAATAAATAAATAAGTATTTTCAGTTTAATAATATTCCGTATGAATGTCATAACAACTCCGATAGTGTCACTAAATTTTTTAAGGATATAAAATCTCGGATGTTTAATTCAACCGGAAAGGGTTCCACATACGTAAATGCATAAATAAAGCGTCTCAGGCGATGTTTTCATATTGCATAGAAATAAACAGTACATTTAAAACATAAACATACGCTTCATTTGTGTATACACACTCCCTTTTTTCTTATATCGGGGTAGTCAGAGGCTTGATTGCCCATCTCCGAAATTTCGAAGGCATGTTAGGAATGGATCATTCGAAGCTCGCGTATCACTAGATAGACAGCACCCAACGTGATAGGTAGTGAACCGTATCGCCGTATATAGGCACTGACTATTACCTATCCTGAGGGATAGGCAGGTTTCCTCACGATGTTTTCCCTCACCGTTACATACATTTAACATCATTGACGACCTCCGTGGCGCGTTAGGTTAGCCGCCGGAACGCTAATCGTGAGGTCCCGGGCTCGATTCCCGGTGGAGGCAGAGTTAAGAACTACGCTTTTCTTCTGCTTTCTGGTCGTTAATTATATATGCTATATATATATATATATAATAAGTATATATTTCTTCAGTATACGTTGACTAGTACCCTTAGCGCAAGTCTGAAATGAACTTACCAAGGGGCTAGTTCAATTGGTGTAGTAATGTCCAAATATTATCATTCTTATTATACATATGCTTGTATGCACTAACCGTATGCTGTGGCGATGGCAGCGGGCGGTGCTTGGCGCTGGCGGCGTGGTGCAGGGCCGCCTTGACGCTCTGCCGCGCGGGCGCCGAGCGAGGGGGGCGCGCCCGCGGCACCAGCCGACCGAGACGCGCTTTCGGCGACCATGACTCGTCTCTGTGGGGGAAATAGATGCTATGTATAGGAAGGTTATACACGGATAATGTGGGTCATTAGGTTGGCATCTAAAATGACTCTGTCAATACTATCCTGTATAACACAAATACGAATGTATGTATATACGCTACAAATAATGTATAAAAAATAGGACAACCTTTAAAATTCCAATATTATTAATACTCGGTATATGGAGTCAACTTACAACCTTACATCTATTTATTCACACACAGCATATGTATTTTTACGTTATATAGCTTTCTTCACCTCCCTACAACGTGCCTTGGCTCTATAATCGCAAAAGCACCTTTACATTCCTTATCAGTATCTTTTACTACATATTCATTCGGAGATTTATTTCTTTATATGTGCATTAATAAATTATTACGTAGGGGCCGGCCTAATAAGACATATAACAGTCAGATAGACGCTATATTGAAAAAAGGCGACGTTAGGAGTACCTATAACCGCCGAGAGTGTATGGGAGGATGTATGAATATCAATGAAGCGAAAGTGGTCTGTCAGGATCGGGACAAATGGGGATCCGTGATCTCTGCCTAGCCCTCTACAGGGAATCAGGCGTGATGTGTATGTATGTATGTAATAAATTATGTTTTATTAATAATCTCATACTTCTCCTGCTGCCGGTCAATTTTCAAACTCAGTTCTATATTTCTTTAACGCAGTTTATAGTCATCTAAGCAAAAATCAAAAGTATGGTACTCACTTCTCGGCCCGGGTGCGGTCGTTGCGCATTTTGTTTCTTTTCCGCCGGGTGGGGGGCCACTCGTCTTCTTCGTCCGAACTCATTTCTAGCGAGGGGTAGACTGTGAAAAGGAATACAAATTAACGTAACTTATACTGCTTATAGATAACTTACGACTAGTATTAACGGTGAGGGAAAACATCGTGAGGATACCTGCCTATCCCTCAGGATAGGTAATAGTCAGTGCCTATATACGGCGATACGGTTGACTACCTATCACGTTGGGTGCTGTCTATCTAGTGATACGCGGGCTTCGAATGACCCATACCTAACATGCCTTCGAAATTTCGGAGATGGGCATTCAAGCCTCTGACTACCCCGCCATAATAAAAAAGGGAGTGTGTATACACAAGTCGTGAAGCTATAACTTACGATTAGTATCCCTTACAAGTCGAACATTCACATATTAATTGGTCAAATTACAGACTATTTCATATATAGGCTCAGCCACCTACTTTTCACCATGTAGTCTGCACATAATGCAAGAGTAACAGAGGTGAGAGGTGTTGTTCTAATTGACTCTTATTAGAAAATAAACGGTCAGAAACTGATCTCTGCACTTCAGGGGCCTTATTCCACTTTGACAGCCACACAACTGTGTCGATACTGCGTTACTACTGCGTCTCAGCTGTAAAAGTGGCACACTGCTAATATTTTGACCTGCCACAGTTGTATCTCAATAGCGAGTCAGTGGTGCTTCAGTGGCAACTCAAAGTATAGAAATGTCAATAGTGGAGTACCAAATATAAGGCTATTGAACTGACATTGACGGACGTTTGATTAATGAAATAGCTTTTATGTACTTCAGACGCATAAGTACTTCAGATGTAGTCCGATAGCGCTTCAGTGACCAAAATTTGTTAGTGCAGTGCTAAAAGTGTCAAATAACGGCCACTGAAGTATCAGAGTATCGATACTGAAGTAATATTGTGCCTATAATGCATTAGTGGAGTAAGGGCCCAGTAGGATGGTTACTTGATATAGTATAGTACATTCGCAATAAGAAAATAGTGATGTCATCATGTCCCGACGATTTGACCAATGAGACGTGACAACTGTCGTCAGCAATTGGTCCATGTGAATTGTTTTCTCATTTACTAACGTCTCATTGGTCAGTTTAACGTCTATATATCATGACGTCACTATTTACTTAACGTGACAATTAAATTCCTTTTATTCACACTAGACGCAGTAACACAAATAGAGAAAAGAATTAATATACATATAATAATTTACATTTATGGAACCAAGCGCACATGGCAACCCCGCGCAAGTGTGAATAGGATTTGTCTCAGCTAATGTTGAACGATATATGCTCCGTGGAGGTAAGCCCACTCACCGTACTCGTCGTCTCGGTGCACCTCCTTGATGACGTCCTCTTCGTCTTCGGCTTCATCCGCAGAGAGAGCTAACGCCGTCGCCGCCAGCGCCTGCGACACGCCGCGCCGCCGCTTGCTGCTCGACGCCGACGCTGAACTGGATTAAAGAGATACATACATAAATTCAGGAGTTTATAATCCCTTTGGAGGTGAGTTGACGTATGAAATAAAGGATCGACTTGTTAATTATTAGCATTATTTGTACCTGGGATATACTAGCAAGAAATACTGTTTCTTTTAAAAGAGTTCTAATCTATTATCAAACATACATACATTATGATTACTAATCTATTCGAAACGAAAAGTGGCTTCAGTTACTAATCAAAATGAAATTCAATAGCAACTAAAAGCCTCGTTGTAAGAAAGTGCGAATCTATCTTCACATATACTGTCTATTAACTACCTATATTGATAGCAAGCTTACTACGTAAGATAGGTTTTCCCCACGATATTTAACCTCACCACACACATTAATAAGCACTTATCTAGCTCAACCAATAACCTTACCTATCACCGCCGCCGCCATTGGTCTGCGCAAGACCAAAGGTCCGGTTCGGCGCCTGAGGCGTAGAATTCTCCACTTGGGCTGGATATCTCTGCTCTGCTATACTCAGCATACCTGCCACAGCTGCGTCCTCACTGGAAAATACGGTTTTGGATAAAATTCGTCATAATCACTACATAGTATAAAACAAAGTCGCTTTCTCTGTCCCTATGTCCCTTTGTATGCTTAAATCATTGAAACTACGCAACGGATTTTGATGCGGTTTTTTTTAATAGATAGAGTGATTCAAGAGGAAGGTTTATATGTATAATAACATCCATTTAATAGTGGAGTAGGCTATATATTTTATACCTGTACGAAGCCGGAGAGGGTCGCTAGTAATAGATGTAATAAACATTATATATGAGTAGGAAGAATGGTTCAGTTGGTTTTAAGGATTTGATGCATGTACTATTAGGTAACATTCCAATGTTTCAAATAATGTCATCTTAAATTAAATCTAGCCCCGTAGCCAAGTGGCTAAACGCTACGGCGATATTTAATGAAATTCTGTCAATATAAATATACACGGTGAGGGAAAACATCGTGAGGAAACCTACCTGTTCCCTGAACTTTTGCTTGTAATTGGCGACATGGCTTACCACCTGTCACATTGAGTACTAACTATCTGGTCAATACGTGGGTTTGAGGTGGTCATAGAATTACTACTATTACTCCAGAGGCTATAAAGTCCTTACCTCTAGACAAATTTATAGTTTGCACTAAAGCGACGTTGATCGGGAAGGGCTACTACAAACGCTTTACGAAATGCCATTAGTTTAATTAGATTTATTTAATATTTTTTATTTAAATTAACTAATTGTAATGACAACTTTCCGGTGGAAATGTTTTTTTTTAACGTAATATACGTGGAACTTACGTGGGCGTAGATGCTCCCGCTAGTTCGGACGCCTGGATCAATGATTCAATGCCATTCACCGGCAACGGCCGTCTATATGAACTTGATGAACCTGCAAATATAGTAACCAAAAAGTTTTACATTTAGCATTTCTATACGTTGCGACAAAATGAAATAAATAATAACGATAATGAGAAAATGTTATTTATTGACTGACAATTTGTGCCTGTCGGAGTAGACAGAACCTCGGAGCCATAACTCCTAGGTCACTTTTTAGCCTGAATATTGGAGTTGCGATGTCATAATGGAACTACTAATCCATAGCCCAATTGATCCTATTTACTCATAGTCTTTTATTCGCCTCTAACGACATGTAACAAAAACGACACTAACGAAGAACGTCTCCGATTATCACGAGACATAAAGATCTCTCCCTAATTTCTTACAAGCCCAGACACATGTTAAGACATCTAACCCCAACTCACCTCCAGAACCCTTGTGTTTCTGTCCCTTTTTCCGGGGCGGTGACAGGTCCATGTGCAACGCATCCTCGTCCTCATCATCATCATAATGATAGCTGGGTGATACGCGTCTGCGGACCGCTCTCTCCGAACGGCGCAACGTGCGGGGTGACGGTGATAGAACCGGGGTCGTTTGGAGTTGTGACGACTCTTGCGGAGGTAGTGGTGTCTGGAAATGATAACATGGTACGTACTTAAGGGTTTGTCGGAATATCAGCGTTGGCAGTGTGAATTTCACAATCAACATTAGCTGAGACAAATCCTATTCACACTTGCGCTGGGTTGCCATGTGCGCTTGGTTCCATTAATGTAAATTATTATATATTAATTCTTTTCTCTATTTGTGTCTATTTGTGTTACTGCGTCTATTGTGAATAAAAGGAATTTTATTTTATTTTTATTTATAACATTGGAATATAGACCGATTTGTGAAATAAATCAACTGTAGTTTCAAGAGATTCGCGATCTATACTCATGATTAGTAACTAACGGGACTTATAAGTAGCGAAGCGTAAGTTTTTATATAATAAAGCGATAAGTCCCGTTAGTTATTAATCATGAATAAAACAACTGTAGAATTGCTCACTTAACCTGCCTAAGTCACTGTAGTAATGTCTACTAACTAAGTCTACATTGAAATACTGAATTTTGTCACTTTCGCTACACCTCTAACAACTTCACACCATTGAAGTTTTATGGCAAAACTACTGAAGTACCATTAAACTATGATTGTTACTACTGAACTCCCATTTTGTTAAAATGCATCAGTGGACTTTGGGCCCAGTCACGAACCAAATATACAGGGGACCCGGCGAAAGGAGCGGTCCCCGTTACGCGGTGCGGAGTCCAAATGGCGTGTTTTAATTGGTGCGGAGTCTAAAAATGTGTAGTAGAAAGAAGATACCTATGTTTTGTCTCACAAAATGTCATGTTTTAATTGGTTATAATTTCCCCCTCCATCACGCGTACCTCGTTTCACCCTGAGTAATACCACGCTAGTTTCCATACAAATATTGCGTAAGGCCCACTCCTCTTATTATTTACTCCATGGGCCCAGTACTAAGTACTTACATCAACATAGGCTGCATTATGATAATGGTGGGTGGCCTCATAAGCAGGTGGTGGCTCGAAGCTGGTCACGGCCGCTTGCGTTTGAACCGCACTCGCTTCGTATGGGGCGTTCTGGAAGGAATTGATCATTACATGACTACCACTTATATTTACTAAAAATCTTGGATACCAGATAGAAAAAATATGCGTATTATGATTTTCTCGTATTATAATTCTTCAAAATTTTTCAGGGTGAGAGAAAATTCGTAGAAATACATACTTCGTTGGATAGGTAAATAAATTTTTTTGACTTTTAATTAATGTACTGTATTTGTACTTATATTTAATAAAAACATTTGAGCTTGATATTGGTCAGATATTTCTTGCGAGTCAACCATGAGATTAGTATATGAATAGATGAAATGTTCTAAAATAAGATAGATCTAAAAAACTTAAAATACAATTAAACACTTAAAATTACACAATTTAATTCCGATTAAACATATTGTAATTTTCTACGTAATTTTTTAATTTTTGGTTACGTTACCGATTCTTATTTTTTGTTACGTCATTTTGCAACATTTGTGATAGACAAGCGCACATTCACTCAGTGAACGCATAATAATACCAATGACACATTGTTTAAGCTACACCAGCCTAGCTAGCATGAATTGCTCTATCACCGCGATAGAGACTCTATCACCGGGTTTATATCATTTTAACACTAGCTTAAGC
Organism: Leucoptera coffeella; assembly: GCA_030578115.1. Taxonomy (NCBI): domain Eukaryota; kingdom Metazoa; phylum Arthropoda; class Insecta; order Lepidoptera; family Lyonetiidae; genus Leucoptera; species Leucoptera coffeella. Next base: position 120,291 of record JAMBLF010001045.1, read on the forward strand.
ATGAACTTTATCACTTGTGATAGTAAGGCGATAGCAGTGAGAGGAACCCGTAGCCGGGTGATATAACGATGTAATTGTATGTAAGGGTGAGCATGAACATTGCTGGCGATACCCGTGATATGAGCCAAAGATGGCCGCTTTTCTTTGGATCAGCTGATTTTAAAACGACAGACTCAGTACAAAATGACAGACGTTTGACATTAGTTGTCATGTATACTTTGTTATTCTGTTTTGTATTTTAGAAAATCTATCACTCAGTCGTCTATGGTGTGTCACAAAGTCAGCAGCTCAGTGAAAGTTGAAAATTCAAATAATTATTTTCGGCTTAATATTTAGTCAATTGTGATGCCAAAGTGGCTAAATATGTTCGCTTTGGGATAAGATTTGGATCCTCAACTGGAACGAACCGAAGAACAAGGAAGAGAAGAATTGGAGCTTCGATTTCGTTTTTCTTCGGTTGTAGCGGCTGGCGGCGTTGGTGTAACCATGGCGATGGAATAACAAGAAGTTCAAACACCGACACCGTGGCATCAGTTTTTGTACTTCAGCCGACATAACCTTAGTGGTGAATGGCTTAATAAAGAATTTAAAAAAATCTATCACTGCTACGAGTTTCATCACACTGCTACGTCTTTTATCGCGCGATAAGTTCGTGCTCGCTGGGGTGATATAAACGCTAAAGCGATAGCGACAGCGGTGATACAGGTGATAAATTCATGCTAGCTAGGCAGGTAATATAATTATCACATCTACATATATAGGTGCTGCCGGAGGACCAGTGATGCAACCTAGCTGCATCGTATACTGCATCAAGGTTTCCATTTTATTGTTGTAATGTTTGTATTGTGTTCTAATGTAAATATGCAGTGAATAAACTATTTTTCTTTCTTTCTTATATACATAGGTAACGTCTTTTATACTTACATGTTGGGCTATTTGGAGGTCCGCGTACGAATGCTGTGCGGGAATGTGGTAGGCCGGCTGAGGCTCGTAGTTATTGCCATAACACTGGCTACCATCCGTGGAATAGGCGTACTGTTGCTGAACGTCCTCCGTAGAATACATGCCTTGAAGAAAAAAAATGTATCACATGTTTATAATAAATAAAAAATAAAATAAAATTCCTTTTATTCACACTAGACGCAGTAATTCATATACACAAATAGAGAAAAGAATTAATTACATAATACATATTAATGAATTATATAATAATTTACATTATTGGAAACAAGCGCACATGGCAACCCCGCGCAAGTGTGAATAGGATTTGTCTCAGCTAATGTTGATTGTGTGAAATTCACACTGCCAACGCTGATATTACGACAAACCCTTAATCATACATTTTCGTAATAAAAACTCTTTTGTGAAATTCATCTAATACTACGGTGAGGGAAAACATCGTGAGGAAGCCTACCTGTTCGTCGTACAGGTAATAGTTAGTGATTGTAAATGGCGACACGACTTACCACCTGTCACATTGAGTACTGAGTATTTGGTCAACACGTGGGTTCGAGGTGGCCATAGAATACTGCGCAATTGCGGAGATGGCAACCTGAACCTCTGACTACCTCGCAAGGGTTATATCGTAAACGCGTTTTTTCTTTTGTCTTATAATAAACATGAATACCATATTGTTGTTGTCTTATTATTGTTGTTGTTGTCTTACAATATACACGTTTCTATTATACAAAAACATACGCTATAAGTCCCGTTAGTTATTAATCATGAGTGTAAATCGCTAATCTCTTAAAACTATAAAGAATACCACATCACCGCTTCCCTATAAAGGGGTAGACAGAGATCACGGATACCTCATAATAAACACAACATAACCCACCTGGTCCATAAGCCACATCATGTTGCTGCACCGCCGTGGGTCCTGGTGGAATATCCTCATTGGTGTACAGCACTTGTTCCTCGTAGTCCTTGCTAATAGTCCAGTGCTGCACACTCCTGGACGTCAGCTGGCTCTTAAGGATGGAGTGCTCTGAGCTGTACGGCGGCGGATTGGTTTGGGGTGGACTGGAATACAAAGTTTAAAAGATGTTTAAATTAAAGTGCAAATGCAACAAACGTAATGATTATTTAACCTTTAAAAAATATCTCGACTTTACATACAGCACAATAATGTGACTTGGTGGACAGAGAGTTATTACCTCCCCTATTATGGAGATGAACACCCGAACCTCTGAATACCCCATAGGGGTTAATGATCGTGATAGTATGATAAAGTGAAGTTTAACAGTTACTTTAGTCGTAGTGTATTATAGCCTGTATAGTATAATATAGTAAGTATAGTAATAAATTGCTTGGTAAACACTTGTCACCAATAGTAATGCTAAAAGTGATGTCGTGTATCCAAACTTTTGTACTGCACTACTACTCTAATAACAGAACGTAGTTTTTGAAATACTGGAAACCTACAAGCTAACGTACGGGGTCCCTAATTATAAATTTCTTCGAATCTCTAACCACTCTTAAATTGATCAATAGGTAACAAATTGCACATGTAACTCACTTCAACTTCATCCGCAATATAGATCCACCTCCATGCCTCCTATCACTTCGTTCCACGTACTCCTCGCCCTGGTACGGAGCTATTTCCTCATAACTTTGAAACACATAGTTTTTATTGTCCGGCATCATAATTTCTTTATTCTCCACATACTTAGGGTCGGGTATATCGGTTGCATACTCGGGGTATAGAGGTTTCTCTTCGTAAAACTCTCCGTTGGGTGTCATATGCATGATAGGTTTGGGTAAGGTTAGCTTTATGGACTTCTTTTGGGATTTTTTCGACGATTTACTGGCCTGTGGCGGACGGAGCTTGAATTCCTGTGAACACATATTATAGTAAGCATCAACAAACACTGGGACTTGAAATACGTAAATCGCTTGTAAAGATATGTTATGTTTCGTCTTTATTCTTAATAAAACTTTTTTGACAGCATTTTAGAAACTGTCATGATTGTCGTATGACCCAAGATATACAAAATAATAATATATAAAAAATATACAAAACTTTAGGTGATAGTCAAGGTACCAATTCTAATAAATTCTTTCTTTATTTAAAAATGAAGTTTAACCTATTCACTATTCAATGGGACACACACGGTGGTTGGAATCTCATAGCTATATCCATTCAGTCACTTTTTGCAAAACCATCTAGCTCATCACGCCTGATATTGATGAAATACAGCTGACAGGTTGCTAGCCTATCACCCAATAGATTCCATTTCCTTCTATATTCATCTAGCATATAACTCACCCTATCCCTATGGACAGCAGCCGCAGCCCTCTTCTCTAAGGTCCTGAGTTCTTTACCGAGCTCTCGTACCAGCTGACTCGAGTTTATGCTTTTCGGTACGTTGTCACGTTTCACTTGTTCAGTCTGTGTGACAAAAATAAATTGTATTTAAATTAAAATGGTAACATAATATACGCCTCAAGACCTTTAACCCTTTCGAGGTAGTCAAAGGCATGAGCCCTCAAAAACGGGTTGGTAACATAATATAGGTAGGCTTCAAAACTTTTAACCCTTTCGGGGCATAGGCCCTTCCATGAACAATGGACTCTTGGCAACACCCAGCATTTAGAGTAACAGGTGGTGATCCATATCGCCATGTAAAGGCGCAAGCTATTTTCTAGTCTGAAAAATATCATCTTAATTTAATGGATAAATTACCACACCGTTGGTACACACTTTTTTGTTTTAAACTATCAGGATAATAATGCCTTATTGTTTATATCATATTATTGGGTTTCAGATTTAGTTGATGACATTATGACTTATTTGTTACCAATTTTAATTTTGACTTTAGTAGGCTATATTTAGGACACGCATGTCCATAGCTCGTTGTATTGCCAGGATAATGAATGATAAATACAATAACTATATATAACAATAGATTATATGGTAAAACATAAGATTAACAACATTTCTATTTAATTAATTTTAAATAACTACATATTATAAACTGACGAACTTAGACACTATTATAGTATGTTCGTTTGTTACTTACCGCTTTGAGTGCATGCCATTCCCTCAACGCCGCCGTCAGTATCTTGATACCACGAAGCAACAGCGGCGGGATATCCACCGGGGGTAGAGTGGGCTCACTCGCCCCTATCGTGAAGTCTTCGTCCTAGAAAGAAAGGCATTTAGTTAATTTATAAAGTAGGTTGGACAGGAGAATAGGTTCCAAAGAATGGTCAACGAATATTCTGACGACCTCTGTGGCGCGATCGGTTAGACACCTGAACGCTAATCGTGAGGTCCCGGGTTCGATTCCCGGTGGAGGCAGAGTTAAGAACTACGCTTTTCTACTGCTTTCCAGTCTGGTTGTTGATTATATATGCTATATATGTATTTATCTTTAAATAATATGTATACATTTCTTAAATATACGTTGACTAGTACCCTTAACACAAGTCTTAAATGTACTTACCAAGGGGCTAGTTCAATTGGTGTAATAATGTCCAAATATTATTATTATTATTCGCAGTCCATGAATAAACACACAACCGCTGGTTTAGATTAGTTTGGAAATGGTAGGTGCGGCTATAATGTATACAAAATAATAAAAACTCAGGGATTTGGGTTCCAAATACTTGAACTGACCGAGGACACTTTGTATCTCCAAGGTACTGTCCACGACACGCATAAAATAATAATAATATTTGGACAGCATATGAAAGACATTTACACCAAAGCACAAACTTACAAACAATAACATGACACAACATCTTATAACAATAGTAATAAAATAAAAAAAAAACCACTTTATTCACAAAGTGACAAGACCAACGATGACAGAAACAAAACGGGAAACAACAATTTGATGGAGAAAAGGGGCGTGGCGCTGTATGCTGGCCCCGGGCCCCTGTGAAAAGGATCCGTCTCAGTTACTTGCTAGCAGAAAGGGTAGCCCAATCTGCCAGCATTTAAAAAATATAAATTACAAACTTTTATAATAACATTATCTTCTTACCTGTATCTCCTCATTATGTTTTCTAAGCAGGTTCAGCAGGTATGCTCCGGCGTACCAATGCTGCGCTTCGAACAGCGGGTACCTGAACATCTGGGGCGTTTCCACGCGACGCTCGATTTCGTAGATTCTGGGGTGGACAGAGGGAATGCATTAGTAAATATACGATCTCTTTCGAGGTATGGGTTTAAGTAAAGTATATATGTAATAGAGTCATCATTCCCTAAGGATATAATGAATACAAAGTACTTGAGTAAATTTAGTCATGTTTTGAAGACAAGGCTATTATACACATTCACGTCTTTGAATCCTTTCGGAGATGGACAGAACCTCGGAGTTATGAAAGCATCTCCTTGGTCACTTTTTAGTATGAATTTTGGGTTTGCAATGTCTAACATTGGTGACAGGTTGCAATCACATGTAGATTCCTTGATGCTTAGTCCTTTAGTCGCCTCCTACGAAATCGCCTCCAAGCCGGGAAGAACGGTAGCTGGTTAACATTCTCTTTACGTCCCAATTAAGCACAGGAAATTATATTATAATATAATATATTTGGTGTAAGTTTCTGTATTTTACCATTATGCGCATTATTAGTATTGTATCACTTTTAGCATCAACATTGGGATTTAAAATAATCATATTTAATAACATAGTTATTTTACTGTCTTCCCACGACCACGGGCTATGCAACTGGGTCGAAACGTCGCTACGCGTCGTGTGATATAAAGGTATCTATATCTTTATTTAATTTTATCGCAATAGGATCCGGTCTCATATTAAAAACGGATATACTTCTGAAGTCTACTACAGGTGTATAGCACCATAGATTTGGTACATTAGCATTAAAATATACATACACAAATATACATAAGTCATTTTATTCTTTTCGGGATGGACAGAGCCTGGTGGATGGTGGATATCTCCTAGGTCATATTTTATCATGAATAATGGGGTTATAATGTCATATGGAACATTGGTGACAGGTTGCTATCCCTTTGCCTAAAAGATTCCATCGGTCCTTAGTCCCTTAATCGCCTCCTACGACATCGCCTCCAAGCCGGGAAGAACCGTAGCTGGTTAGCATTCTTTTTACGTTCCAGATAAGCACCGGAAATTATAGTATAAAGTATAAATATAAGTTTCAGTATTTTACTGTTAGAGAGAGTCGAAGCACGCGAACGTATAGTGGCCATGACAATGCATAGTGGCGCCCGCCCGTTTTAAAATGTAAAATATTGTCTTTTGTTCTTATAAAGTTAAACCTTATATAAAGTTACTGGGACAACACTTTTAGCGCTGACTGTAATTTAAGTTTTTTTTTTTATATAAATTGTTTTTATAAGAAAAAAAGTTAGGCACTTGTGTTACTTATAAAATAAGTATGAGTATAAATAACCCATTAATACTCACTGCAGTTGCATTTCAATAGCGTACGCGTGTAGAAGGTTCCCGCCTAGTACAAGGCTGTCTTTAGGCGTCAACACCGCGTGGATCCAGCCGGCGGGTATGCACAGAGTTTCGCCTGCCGCGATCTCTGCTGTACCATACCATTCGAGCTGGGGAAAAAAGTGTGTATGGTTTAGTATGTACCAGCGACCCGCTCCGGCTTCGCACGACTAAAATATATAGCCTACTCCACTATTTAATGGATGTTATTATACATATAAACCTTCCTCTTGAATCACTCTATCTATTAAAAAAAAACCGCATCAAAATCCGTTGCGTAGTTTCAAAGATTTAAGCATACAAAGGGACATAGGGACAGAGAAAGCGACTTTGTTTTATACTATGTAGTGATAGACATAAACATAACATACGATTCACTACGTGTGTATACATTTATTGTAGCGGGGTAGTCAGAGGCTTGAGTGCCTATCTTCGAAATTTCTATGGCATGATGCGTATGCGAAACCCGCGTTTCACTAGATAGACAGTACTCAACGTGATAGGTAGGGTACCACATCGCCGTGTATAGGCACTAGCTATTACCTATACTGGGGGATAGATTCCTTACGAGGTTTTCTCTCGCCGGTAGCGACTGTAAATTATGTACGTAAATGAAAAACACATTTTAATTTCTTTCATTGGTACATGCCAGAGCCGGGATTCGAACCTAGGACCTTTCTCATACGAAGTCCGAGGTCTTGTCCACTGGGCTATAGCCGCTTTATATAGTATGTATAGTTTAGCATGTATGTAGCAAATACATACACCCACCATTGGTGTCAGGGCAAAAGCTATATATTGTGCGATTCATATGATGGACTTTCGCTTCATTGACACTCAAACATCTTCTCATACGCAGACACACTAGATCTTAAACGTACTTACCATATCTCCGAAAAACCTCTCGCTCTGGTTATTCGAAGCACTCCACTGCTGGTAAAGTGCTAGGTTTGTGGACGTAGGGGGCGCTAAGAAGAATATCTGTAATACAAAAAACATAAAAAGTCAGAGTAAATATAAATGTAAAATTTTTCTGGATCGGGAAATGAAATGGAATTATTTTTGTGCAATAGAATATATCTTTGTATGAAAGAACAAACAAAAATATTCTCATTTCAATCATACAAAGATTACAAGTCACTTATTGAAAGTAGAAAAGGCTATCCGTAATATCCATACAGCTAAATGTTAGACATAATTAAATTGTTGAATGAAAATCTTTCGAAAAACTGTATTTACTAGGTTACTAAACTACAACACTATCAAATTAACATAACGCGATTAAATGACTGCAATATTGGTGCTAAAAATATCACATGTTAATTATTTATAGCTTGTCACTGTTTCCGAATGGGGTGCTGCCGGAGGACCAGTAAAGCAGCCTAGCTGCATAGTATACTGAGACAGCACCTTTTCACTGCATCAAGGTTTGTGTTTATGTCCAGTGACAAAAGACAAACGCGTTCACGACCATTAACCCCTGCGGGGTAGTCATAGGTTCAGGTGTCCATCTCCCAAGTGCATGGATGGTAATTCTAAGGCCACCTCGAACCCACGTGTTGAACAGACAGTCAGTACACCATGTGACTGGTGGTAAGCCATGTCGCTATTTACCGTTTCGAAGTTTTCCCCACCGTAGTAGTCGACGCATTTCGTAAATGTATTTGTATTACGAAAATGTACATAGAAATTCATTAAACTTCATTTCCATTGGTACATTCTCAAGCCGGATTTGTCCCCTTTTATGTCCATTGAATAAAATGTTTTTTTTCATTCTTTATAATATGACCAAAGAGATACATATCATACCTATAAGATTTGACGACCTCCGTGGCGCGATCGGTTAGCCGCCCGAACGCTAATCGTGAGGTCTCGGGTTAGGTTAGGTCAGAGTTAAGAACTACGCTTTTTTACTGCTTTCCAGTCTGATTATATGTGCTATATATGTATTTATCTATGTATAATAAGTATACATTTCTTAAACATACGTTGACTAGTACCCTTAACACAAGTCTTAAATGTACTTACCAAGGAGCTAGTTCAATTGGTGTAATAATGTCCAAATATTATTATTATATACCACTAACCTTCCGTCCATGCAACACATGGTACCAGACCGTAGTACCCCCAAAGTCCACGTGCCAATCCGTGTAGGACCCAGCGGCAGACATGAGACAGTACTTCTGAATCGAGGGTCTCGGCTTCTGTTCCCCGTTCGCCCAGACACTCTCCGACCAGTCCAGCTTGCGTAACGTGGACGGTGGCTCCACTAGTGATGACATGCTGGTAAGAAATAAAATAAATACATATAGAATAATTGATAAAAAATGGAAAAATTAGAATAAGAAATAATTGAAAATCGATAGAAACAGAGCGGCTGTAGCCCAGTGCGTAAGACCTCGGACTTCGTATGAAAAAGGTCCTAGGTTCGAATCCCGACTCTGGCATGTACCAATGAATGAAATTTAAATGTGTGTTTTTCATTTACGTACATAATTTACAGTCGCTAACGGTGAGGGAAAACATCGTGAGGAAACCTGCCTATCCCTCAGGATAGGTAATAGTCAGTGCCTATATACAGCGATACGGTTCACTACCTATCACGTTAGGTGCTGTCTATCTAGTGATACGCAGGCTTCGAATGACCCATACCTAACATGCCTTCAAAATTTCGGTCGTGAAGCGTATGTATGTATGTATGTAAATAATTGTCTAAAACGTAATTGTAAAACAAAAGAGGATTTGAAAAGATGATCAGTGCCTGATGTAAATTTAAATCATTCCGCTTTATACAAATACGACTATTACCCATTTCAAGCGATAAGCAGTATATAAATAGTAGTTGGTACATTTCACAGTTGTAATTATTTACTTTTGTATTGTGCTAATCCGGGACGTAAAAAGAATGCTAACTAGCTGCCGTTCTTCTCCACATATCTTAGGGAGCTACTAAGGAACTAGAGGTATATGAAATCTATTGGCCGATGGGCTAGCAACCAGCTACCAATGTTCCATACGACATCACAACCTTATATTATGCTAATAAGTGGTCAAAGAGATGTTTTCAAGTCTCCGAACCTTGCCCAGAATATGTAGTCAACGATAAAAGTGCAGTCTCAGTGACTTTTTATAAGGTTTAAGTTTATAAGAACAAAAGAATATTTTACATTTTAAAAATGGCGCCACTATGCATTGTCACGGTCACTATACGTTCGCGTGCTTCGAAATGAAAAAAAATGTCTTTTGTTCGTATAAACGTAAACTTTGTAAAAAGTTACTGGAACTGCACTTTTAGCGTTGACTGTACATACATGTATTTTTTAACCTAACCTCACTTAGTACAGTGAATGTATCACTACATAGTATAAAACAAAGTCGCTTTCTCTGTCCGTATGTCCCTTTGTATGCTTAAATCTTTGAAACTACGCAACGGATTTTGATGCGGTTTTTTTTAATAGAGTGATTCAAGAGGAAGGTTAATATGTATAATAACATCCATTAAATAGTGGAGTAGGCTATATATTTTATACCGTGCGAAGCCGGAGCGGGTCACTAGAGTATGTACTAAAACACTCACTTAGTATCAGAGAACTCCAAACTAATAACGTTTAGGACCTTCTCATCCCTGCTTTCGGGAGGCGTCTCGAAGTAATCCACGAACTCTGTCAATGCCATTCGCATCGTGGTCTGCTTTCGTACATCTATCACCTCCACCTAGAAGAAAGATGATAGACAAATTTAATATAGAGAATATAAACTAGCTGCCTTTCTTACTGATGTGTTGTGAGTTTAGATACTATGTGTCAATAGATTGAATTGCACGATGAGATAACAACTGAGCTACGTCGAAATACAATTCGTCGTAGCTTAGTTGTTTGGGGTTTGACTATATATCAGTGGGTACAGGGTTCAAATACCGCTGAGCATGTACCAAAGGAAATGAAGTTGAATGAATGTCTATGTGCATTTTCGTAATAAAAATTCTTTACGAAATGCGTCGAATACTACGGTGAGGGAAAACATCGTGAGGAAACCTACCTGTTCACCGAACAGGTAAATAATAAGAGCTTATAAATGGCGACATGGCTTGCCACCTGTCACATTGAGTACTGACTATCTAGTCAACATGGGGATCAAGGTGTCCATAGAATTACTAGTTACTGCTAGAGATTAATAGTTACTGCCTATCCTGTTAGGGTAGTAGAAGCTTATCAATGTGTGTGTAAACTGTCATACCTCCATCTGCGTTCCACAATATCGCAGTATTGATCTCGTGGTAAATGAAGCTGCGATAGGAATCTTCATTTCTAGCCCTTCTATTGAATGGAACATTACGGGACGAGTGAAATCTGCAAAAAGCATACATTATGGTTTAATTCATATCAATATGATTACATAATAATAAGCTTATGTGAATACTGCAAAGGTTTCTTTGTAGACAATGTACACAGTTGATTTTGATAATTATCCATAGACCTAGACAATAAGAAGGTATCCTCTCCCCTGCTGTAGGCTAGGCAGAGATCATTTAATGCCTAGTTTTCTAATACTACTAATCTAATTTTGCTTCATTAACTTTCTACCACCTTATACATTGAATTTTACAAGTACTACTAACTCACAAGTTTACTTTGTGTGTACTAATAATATAAATTTTGCATGCATATATGTATATATACATTCACACAATCTCTTTCTGTTCTACTACATGACTGACTTAGCGAGTAACATTATTAATCTGCATGCATCTCGCGAAGGATTGAATGGCCTATAGAGTTGTGATGTTCAGTACAGCTAGTAATAATCACGTCCCTCAGGGTCTTCACAACAAGCAAAAGAATCCCTTTCAGGGCTAACAGAACTTTAGAGATATATTGATATGTCTTCTTTCTATTCCTCAATTACTTTTACTAAAACTATATCCTAATTAACATGTTACATAGTGTAGAAGGTAGACAGAGATTAGCTGAAACACCAGTCTTCCCGCAACCATGGCCTATGCTACTGGGTCGAAACATGTGGTGAATTAATATTTCTTTATTTAATTTATGATGATACAACCTGATCTCACATGAGTATAAATCGCGAGTGTCTAAAAATAACTATGTAACTTACGGTTATCTCTAATATACTCTTCGGTGAACTGTTGTCCTCTCATTTTGGTTAAGGCATTGGGCAGGGGCCGTAGAGGTCTCGCCATGAGCGCTCTGATCCACGCTGGAGTACCAACTTGCGCAGGACGAGCCTCCGCCCCTATCTCGTAGCGGTCCGACCGATGGTTGTTAGTTGGTATCTTTACTGTAAATAGAAATGGTGTTGAAAAGAGGATGTATGTAATAGTCAAAACAGACAATGTAATAGTCTTCTAGGTACCCTTTGGTGTTTTGTATAATTGAAACTATGGTTTAAATAATATATTACAACAACAAATAGAATACAAACACATTCACAACCATTCACACTTGCAAGGTAGTCAAAGTTACAGTGTCCACGGCCAAAAGGGCATATTTAGTAATTCTATTCACCTTGCATCTAGTTATAAAACTCTGGTATAATTTAGTGTGGATTAGTAAGGTGTCTGCCTATTCACAATAAAGCAGAACAGAGGTAAAATTTAATAGTCTACAGGTATGATTTACTAGTTCTGCAGCAAAAGATGACAAGCCATCGCTTCACAATAAAATATGTGTTCTGGTGTAGGTCACACATAGAAACTAGTAGTGTAGTTGTGACAATGTAGTTATTAGTGACCATAAATTGTACAATGACATGATTGTACATTTATTTACATATCACGCTGATTCCCTGTAGAGGGGTAGGCAGAGATCACGGATCCCCATCTGTCCCAATCAATCAATCAATCAATCAGCCTATGACAGTCCACTGCTGGACGTAGGCCTCCCCAAGGTAACGCCACAAAACATGATCACTCGTGGCCCTCAGCCAACCACTACCAGCGACCTTTTTCAGGTCATCAGTCCATCTGGCAGGGGGGCAGCCTGACAAACTACTTTCGCTGCCACACTCGCCTCATATATTTGTAAAAACAGATCCTAATGTTATATAAAATTGTAATATAGTTAAATAGGTTTAATTTGTATAATGTGAATTGATATTGTTAATAATTCCGACTTCTTATTAGATGTCCTAGGTTCAACAATGAATGAAGTTGTTTTTTATGTATGTAATTTGCAGTAACGGTGAAGGATAACATCATGAGGAAACCTGCCTAGGTAATAGCTTGTGTCTGTAAATGACACTATACTACTACAATTCACTACCTATAACATTAGGGTCTGCTTATCTATTTAAACGCAGGCTTCGTGTGGCTCATACCTGACATGCCCTCAAAATTACAGAGATAGGCCCTCAAGTCTCTGAATAACCTGCCATAGTAAAAAGGGTGTGTATATTGTGTCACCCGAAAACACCCACATTGTGAAGAGAATATTATGTTATTATTGTTATATTGATATTTAGGAGGTAAATGCTCAACTTAGACCTAGTGCCTTTAAGTCTACTGTAGTGGGTAAATAAGCATTTATGGTACAGTATAATAATTGTAATAAGGTTATTGAAGCGAAGTCTCATATAGTGAAGTTTGTGGACATGTTATGTTTTTCCTAATACAGTTAGTTATTAAAAAACAACTTTTTTGGTAAATCTATGATGACTTAATAACATTGACTGGAAGTAGCTCAGTTGTTTGGGGCTTGACTCTGTATCGAGGGTACAGGGTTCAAATCCTGCTTGAGCATGTACCAATAGAAATGAAGTTTAATGAATTTCTATGTACATTTTCATAGTGAGGAAACCTACTTGTTCCCCGAACAGGTAATAGTGCTTGTAAATGGCGACTTGGCTTACCACCTGTCACATTGAGTACTATTTGGTTAACACATGGGTTTGAGGTGGCCATAGAATTACAACTTTCGCAATTGCGGAGATGGACACCTGAACCTCTGACTACTCCGCAAGGATTAATGGTCGTAAAGCCAAATGTATGTTAAAAACATTATCTCTGAAAGACTGTGTAACTCTGTATAAGTGTAGAATCACAAAACAAAAAGTAAATACAGCTTAACTAGGTATAAAAATGTAAAACTATCACTTACATACTGATGGTCCGTAAGTTTGAGAACATTTTGGACAATGATACTTGTCTATATCATCCGATTGATAACTCCTCACATTAACACAGCTAAAAAGGACAATAACATAAGTACAGTTTTAACAGGATGCACAAACAGATCTTAAAACTAAGTTTATTGAAGTAATAGGAGGATTATTTAGTAGTTTTGGTAAACTGTTATAACTTTTAAGATGCTTTTCACAGACGGATCCCATAAACACAAAGCCAATTGGTTTATTATGAGGGTCCATGGTTACTATCCATGTAAACATTAGTCGGGTCAGAATTTTCGAAAATTATGCCTATGTAGCCAATATTTAGTATAATTTAATATTTTAGAACTAGGACAGAAGGGTTTTTATAGCTGAAATAGGTGAATTGTGCGTAAAAACTACATTTGAAATCAATGAAAAGAGGTGCGACAAGCCGTCAATCAAATCGGGAGATTTTTAACACAAAATACGTAGATTCTTTCGAAATTATATTTTGCAAGCATTACCTGCCGTGATACCATTCACGACAACAGTCACATTCTATCATAAACTGTCCAATATTATATGGTTGACCACACAAACAATAGGTTTCCTTCGTCGATGACGCCATTTTGATGGCGAATAGACAAGTGTACGTTTGACGTCTAAGGTTATTAGTTTTTTTTATTAAAAATATAGTCTGTGTATTTATGTTCATTAGAGATATTCTATTTTAATCTGCAACAGCTATTTATTAATATTTTATATTCTAACTATATGACCGAATAATCTAACTATTCTAATAAGTTATTATTAGCTGATGTTGAAATATATCAATATCTTACGTTATTTCTTGATGTGCGGATTGATAAAGTACTATATACACTCACGCAGACTTCTAGTGAACAACAAGTTTTTAGATATTAGACTGTTCTTTAAAAAGTATAATAATACATATCATCAATAATACTCTTGCAAAGACCTGATTTTTCACTTTGATTACCATAACAACCAATCATATGATATTTTATTTCTATTGTTTTTTTTTAATATTCATTTCCCTGCTTAGATTCTCTGTATGTTTTGTTATTTAATTAGAAAATATGAATTTATTTGCCTGGGTCGAGCAATGCTCTAAATTAGATTATAGAAATTGTGGACCTACTGCGACTATTCGCAATCCTTTATAAAACCCGCATACCGCCAAAGCTGCTTTTGCAAAGATCTTAGTTATTTCTACTCAGCAAAACGATTAGAAACCAAAAAAGTTTTATTGCTAAGATCGCATTTAGTATAATATTAGTACTGTATCGCCGTAACCTAATTTATAACCACGATTTATCGCGTAGATACAACCATTTCAATATATGACCAAAGTTAAGAACTGCAATTTACTGGATCTAAATGCGTGACCATCTACATATATACTTATTTATTTGTTTATTATTTTTGTACGCCATACAATCGGCGATCTTCTTTGTTAGGTAGGTAGAAAAATAAAGAAAAGTCACCTGGTCATCTAATTACGTTAAACAGAACTTTTTGGTTATTAGATATGTCCAACATTAAACTATATGCTGTTCGTCCCGGCATGTCCTATGTGGCGACTAACATTTATACGGTGATTGGTTAGATGAGTCACCAATGATCTATACCAAAGTCTCGTATAGATCATCGTACTCAATAGAATTCTCTAAGATTTTGTCCAGGCGAAATAATGCATACAATTTTGTACGCTTTGCGACTCTGGTGTGGAATCGAACCCGAAAGCTTTTCCGCCATTTCAGCCACAGACGTTTATTTAAATACCATGTAACTTATATACACTCTTATATACAGAGGTATAAAAATACTATACTAGTACTAATACCCCGTCACATATAAAGTATTACGTCAGTTCTAAGTGGTTCTAAGTAGGTAGAATTTGTAAGCATATTTAGTGCTCTTTTTAAGTTGGTAACATTGGTATATGGTATGTATAGGACAAAGAATAAAGACTTATTTCATAAGTTAGAAAATACTAATTGAATTAATTCACTTAGTCACCACTATTGCCATTATTTACAAGGCAATCTTTAAATATACCTATTAATCCTATAAATGTATCATTACGAAATTGTCAACGTTTACTCAGCCATTAATTAACAGTGACAAGAAAATTTCCTTACGCCACAACATTTTTTTCTCTCACTTCCATAGCCACTAAAGCCTGTAATAATAGGTTTCTTAATTAGTTGGATTTACTCATTTAATCGAGGTTGTAAATATGATTTATTATTAATTATATATATAATCCCCTAAGAAAATGATGGAATGCAAGGATCCGAAGATATTATTATTGTAGGACACTATTACACCAATTGAACTAGCCCCTTACTAAGTACATTTAAGACGTGTGTTAAGCATATATTATAATACATAGATAAACATACATAATTATATAATACATAATTAACGACCAGACTGGAAAGAAGATGAAAAAAACAAACAAACGCATTCACGACCTTTTACCCTTGCGGGGTAGTCAGAGGTTCAGGTGTCCATCTCCGCAATTGCGAAGGTAGTAATTCTATGGACACCTCGAAACCCACGTGTTAACCAGATAGTCAGTACTCAATGTGACAGGTGGTCAGCCGTGTCGCCATTTACAAGCACTAACTATTATCTGTTCGACGAACAGGTAGGTTTCCTCACGATGTTTTCCCTCACCGTAGTATTCAACGCATTTCGTAAATGTATTTAAATTACGAAAATGTACTTAGAAATTCACTAAACTTCATTTCCATTGGTACATGCTCAAGCGGGATTTGAACCCTGTACCCACTGATACAGAGCCAAGCCCTAAACAACTGAGCTACGTCGAATTTCTGAGCTACGTCGAATTACTGAGCTACGTCGAATTGCTGAGCTGGAAAGAAGATGGTTTATTCATATTTATCCTGTTGGGTATTACAAAGATTGGATTGCCCATGGATTGTGGTTAACCTGTCGTTTAGTTAATTCTATTTACTTATAGTCCTAACCAACTTCTACGTAATGTTGGGAAAACACATTCTATTTACATCAGAGACTAAGTACGAGGAATCTCTATATCTGTACAGATATTTCTCTGGTACATCAATATACTCTGTTAATTGACGACGGGTTAATTGGTAATTCGGTGTGGCTCAGTTGTTTGATACTTGACTCTGTATCGGTGGGTACAGGGTTTGAATCCCGCTTGAGCATGTAAATAGAAATGAAGTTTACTGAATTTATATGTACATTTTGGTAATAACAAAAAAAATACGAAATGCCTCGAATAAACCTACGTGTTCGTCGAACAGGTAATAGCTCTAACTATGAGCTTGTAAATGCCGACATAGCTTATCACCTGTCACATTGAGTACTGACTATCTGGTCAACACGTGGGTTCGACGTGGCTAAAAAAATTAATACCTTCGCAATAGCGAATATGGAAACCTGAACCTCCGACTACCCCGCAAGGGTTAATGGTCGTGAACGCGTTTGTCATTTTATTTTTGGATTAACCACCGTTCATATAAAGTCCGTAGTGATTTGCAGACTACTGATATCCGATTGTGAAGCCTCAAGGGTCTATCTCAAAAAGTACACACACCTCTATTAATCAAAATTTTTTAGGGTGATGATAATCAAAGCGATGATATATAAGCGGCTGTAGCCCAGTGGGTAAGACCTCGGAATAAATGAAATTTAAATGTGTTTTCATTAACGTACATTTACAGTCGCTAACGGTGAGGGAAAACATCGTGAGGAAACCTGCCTATCCCTCAGGATAGGTAATAGTCAGTGCCTATTTACGGTGATACGGTTCACTACCTATCACGATGGGTGCTGTCCATCTAGTGATCTGCGGGCTTCGAATGACCCATACCACATGCCTTCGAAATTTCGAGCCTCTGACTACCCCGCCATAATAAAAAAGGGAGTGTGTATACACAAGTCGTGAAGCGTATGTATGTATGTATGATAATCAAAGATAATTATAGGCCCATATATTCCTCTCCGGAGTGATTTATGCTCAAATCAATTTATGAGAAGGTATGAAGTAAAGTGATCTCTTGTGACAAATATATTATATACTTGGAGAAAAACCAATGACAAATCGTTTTCAAGCACAAGGACACGCCATCTACTTATCAAATAGTTTAATTAAAGTATTTTTCCTACAGCGTGATACTAAAATAAATGATTGCTCAAATATATTTCACGTACTATTAACTATACATTAGATGATGACTATCACGGGACTTAGTTCTCTTTTTTATGCAAAAGATGCTGTATGCAAAATAACAGTTCAATATCAGATCAGTAACTTTAGTAGATTAGCAAAAATTACAAATTTCGCCAATTTTAAAGTGAAATTTGACACTTTTGGTGATTTTTATTCTGAAATTTGACTCTTTTGCTAATCCACTACCAACTTCACACTATTACTGATCTGATATTGAACTGCGTTTGTGCTAAAACTTATTAGTAGACTTGGGTAATCACGTGGGGTCAAGGTACCTATAGAATAACTATATAGACTAACTAACTTCGCAATTGCAAAAATATATAATGAATCCCTGACTACTCCGCAAGGAATAATGGTCGTATATTGTATGTCCTAATCACAATAATACCAGACTTGCCACGCAATACTTTTGTCAATATTTCGCGAGAAAATGACTGTTCATAACCGCAGAAGCTTAATCTGTATGTACTAACAAATATTAACTAAGACTTACATCATAAAAGCTCGTTCAAAATTGCTCTATCACGCAATGACTAAAAACATTACATTCTATGTCGATTATTACAATATGCATGCAAATTTACAATTAAAATCACTGTTTCGTTTGTTTAATTTGAGTCATAGCCTACGTATCAGCATTGCCAAACCCAAACCTAGTAAATACTGACTATTTTGTAAAATAAGGAGGTTTCCTCATGAAATAAAAAGAAGTTATTTATAGTCATAGGCATATCATGTACATACAAATTAATACATAGATAAAACTTATACATACGAGTATATACTTTGAATCCTGTGCTATCTTGGGATTCCCGCACTAGTCTAGGATGTATATAGAATACTAACTAGCTGACTTTCATTACAATTTGTCGTAGAAGGTGACCAAAGGACTAGGGGTCGATGGAATCTATTGGACTATGGGCTAGTGGCCAATCAACGTAATTTTTAACAACCCCTTAGCGACATCGTGAATTTTGTTATAACTTTAGAAGTGACCTAAGCCATATTATATCACCAACGGTCTGTCCGTCCCAAAATGTATAAAATACGTCAGTGTATGTTTTGTTATCAACTAAAATACTATCACGCATTCACACCTTACTAACGTCAATAGCCAATGTCGCAGTAAATTCAGGATAACTGGAAAACTACGAAAATATTGACTCTACCGGCGCGCCGCGGCGAGACAGTTACGTCTTAGATATTTTTGTCAATAGGTACGTGAAGAACTGTCAATAAAACTTTGCCTACAAGTGAAGTGTAATAAAAATGAGACTAACATCACAAGCGCCTGTAGCAAATACCTAACATGCCTCCCAAATTTCAACTCCTCAAACTACCCCGCCCCAATAAAAAAGGGAGCGTGTCTACACTAGTCGTGAAGCGTATGTTATGTAAGATCATAATTATAAACGTGCGCAAATATGAATGAATATTCACTTCCCAATGGGATTTGCAGATACTATCAATCGTCGCCTCTAACAATTTTAACAAATATCTCTCATCTCACTTACATCCATTTACTTTCTGTCATATCCCTACTATCTGACAGAAACAGTTCATTTATTAAAAGTCAAAGTTAATTATACAATATAAGCGTATAATTTGAAATATTTAAATTATATTAAAATTAATACGTCGTAGCTGACAGGTCTCCATTCTCATTAGCGCCCCTAGCGGGATAAAAAAGTGAGGAATGCTGCCATTGTGGAGATGGAAACCTGAACCTCTGACTACCCCTCAAGGAATAATGATCGTGAATGCGTTTAGTTGTTTTTTGTTTTGTATATTTAAATATTAATAATTTATTATACAATATTTAGTTTTATTAGACAATTTAAGCGCTACATTACCGTTATATATACTTGCATACTTTTTCTATATCGTTTCATATATATTTATATTCCATGTCCATTTGACGACCTCCGTGGCGCGATCGGTTAAACGCCTAAACGCTAATCGTGAGGTCCCGGGTTCGATTCCCGGTGGAAGCAGAGTTAAGAACTACGCTTATCTTCTGCTTTCCAGTCTGGTCGTTGATTATATATGCTATATATGTATTTATCTATATATAATAAGTATATATTTCTTAAATATACGTTGACTAGTACCCTTAACACAAGTCTTAAGTGTACTTACCAAGGGGCTAGTTCAATTGGTGTAATCAAGTCAAAATATTATAATAAATCAACTTACCGTTTTTCTTCTCAATACACGTTATCTAGTTATGGCCTGTATTGCAATGGCCATACTGTATAGTATTATATTATCTGTGGCCATAGTAAATTTATGTGAACGTTCTGCTCACAGCCTCATGAATATTATGTTAGTTTACATAGTATTCAATAATAGTTAGTTAAAATTTTGGATATTGTTAAATGGGTATTTATTATATTTTGTTTGTGGAGTGTTTTTAAGTCTTAAAGTATTATAAACATTATTTACTACTTAGAAATAAATAGTTAAAAGCGATAATGTAATAATTTTTACAGTGAAAATTTACGTTGTTTTGGTTTTAATCGAAATACGATATTGTACGCCAGAAGAGGCAGCCCATGCTGAGACTAAGTAATAATTGTACATTATTTACGCATGTGTCACAAATAAAGTTTATTTGTCTATTTGTACCACTCCGTATAGTAAATGTGTTTTATATTACTCCATTTAAATTATAAGTATAAATTAAAATTTTGTGTACTTTTAACAAGTTTTTGCCCTTAAACCCCCACTAATCGTAATCTATTTTCGCATTCGCACGTGCAGAATATTCTCGTAAAAAAATGTCAAGTCATCTTTCGAATATTTTTTACCTCATTTTTTGCGTTAAAACGCGGCCTAATCAAAAAGTATGTTTGTACCAAGAAGCAATTTCTATCTGTAATCGATTCTTAATCGTTCCGTGTTACGTTGGAACAGTTTTTGCTGGTCGGCCTTCCGGCAATACCGTGAATAAACGGTCAAACTCAATCTCACCTGTTTTTGTGACGTGATTTGTATCCTATGTGACAAAAGTGACATGTTTGATGAACTTATAAGTATAGTATAGTATGTCTATGTTACAGTTTTAAATAGATATTGTAGTGTCTCTAACGGTGCGGGAAAACATCGTGAGGAAACGTGTCTATCCCTCGGGATAGTGCCTGTATACGGCGATATGGCTCCCTACCAATCAGGTTGGGTGGTGTCTATCTATTATAGATTGGTTGCTCTGGGCTAACCTGTCTCCGAAATTTCAGAGATGGGCACTCAAGTCTGTAACTATCCCGCCTCAATAAAAAAGCGAGTGCGTATATACAAGTCGTGAAGCGTATGTTTATGTATGTATATATTTAGTAACAAACATACAGTACTTTCTCTTCTTCTTTCGTCTTTAAATCCCTTTTTGAATAGATAGAAGTTTAGAGGCAATATCTCTTATTTTTAAAAATAAATAACGGGTAACAATGTTATGGATTAATACTAGTTAGTTAACTTAGTAGCTCAGAGTCTAAATAGATTCAATTATTCTCTAACAAGAGTGTGAAAGAAAGTCTTTATAGCCTCATAGTTTGAGCGAAGAACTAAATTTCTGGCCTATGAACTGCAGTTTTCGCCACATAGAGAGCGTGATAAATCAAGATTAAATTGCCATTAATAGATCCTGACTATCGCTTGAGAAATATGAAAGTATCAGTATAGTATTAGCTAACGATATTTTTTTATTTTATTCGTGTTTAAAGGCAACATAAGTTCAATGTCAGAGTCAAGCGTGTAGAGAATAGCAGAAACAGAAAGCGAAAGTAGGTCCTTCATATAGACACATTACGTGTGCTGATTCAATATTTATATCACGTAACCGCATACACATAGAGGGGGTACAGACATGGTGCAATCTTCACTCGGTGCATCAGTGTATCTTATTGCCGAGAGAAACTCGCGCGTTGATCTCTTTGGGCCGGTTTTATGGACTTTCTATAAGGAAACGTGTTTTGTTTGATATATTGCTTCAGTTTTGCATTAATATTGTGATTTGAATAATTTATGGCTGAAAGCCTAAACTCTAAGTTTAAGAAATATATTTTTCATCATGGCGTCTTAGCTAAGTTCTGGAAGGCGGGAAATAAAACTTGAGATTTTTAAGGTAGCATTTTATTCTTCTTCAGTAATATATTTTTAAAGGAATAGATATTGCATTGTAGCTTTATCACAAAAGATGCAGTTTATCAACGATCGCAAAGTTTGTGTATTTCTTTACATTTATACTTTAATTAGAGGTAATTAATACACTAGGTATTAACAATGAATTGGAATTTTCAGTTGTAATACCAAGAGATTTATCGCAAAATTTTACTCTTTTTTCTGTTTGTTGCTCTATTTCAAAACTGGTAATTGTTAAATGTATGGTTTAAGGATGTCTACCGAAGAATCTAAAGAAAACGCTTATAAAGGTGCGTTTTTCTTTAAATATATTTTTACGCATATAATTTTTATAATTATTTTAATATATCCATTATTATTATATTAATCCTTAAACACTGAAAAGTCTAAAACCTAATGTTTTACTACAATAAAAACACATATAATCTAATTCACATCACGTCTACATTCTACTAAAAGATGGACACAATCGTGACGAATATAAATTGAATATTGAACAAACTTAATTTATGTTTTAAATTGTTAAGTTATACATTAATATACTCTTGTTACAAATGAGACATAAGTACTTTCACACAACCAATTTTCTAATTAACAACAAAACACAAAAGCAATTTCGAGAACCATTCAGGCAATCTATTTCCTCCTATTTCCTTACAAGGTCACAGCAAATAGATACATAAATGAGAAAAAATGCCCAAGTACTTAAGATCAGGGGTTTTTCATTGTTTAGTTGTCTGTGAGGCTGAGTACTGAATAGTTGTGTTTGCGGACAATTTCAGGTAGGCACACGTGTGGTGTGGTGGTTTTTTTATTTATAATTATAGTTGTGACATAGACTACTTTATAAGTTTATTTGTTAAGGTACAGAGAAATGTTTACTATTAATTAATATAAACTAAATATAAACTATAAATTTGAAGTAAAAACACTTGTAATTATTAATGGTCACTTTGTAATTATCCCTGCGGGGTAGGGTTCCCAAAACACTAATAGCATTTCCCTCTGAAATATTTATATAAATGAAGATGAAGATGCGATATTAAAGCAGAAATACATCAATTTCAACATTACATAAATTCGGGAAATAAGCAATTTAATCACTATAAATATTTATTTATTTATTTAATATGTATTTTTTAGATGAATAATGTAACATTAAATAATCTACTTATTATATAATGCTATAATACTTGTGCGTGCAAGTCATACAATATTGAATACGTTTTAATTTAAAATGAACGAAACTTAAATAGCAAAATACGAATAAATTCTGACCATGACATGTGATTGTAATTCTTTTTAAAGGTTTACAAGAGTTTAGAATATTTTACTGTGTCCTACAAATTTGAGACTTTAATAAAATATATATACACATAGTTACTTACACGTCCCTTAATCCATTTTGGGGCTGCACAGAACTATGGTCATATAATATCATCTCAGACAATAAAAAACAAACTTAAAAAAGAAACAATCCAAAAAAACTTTGATAAATATTGATGTCAGCTTGTTTGCCCATCACCCAGTTTATTATAATTATTTATCCCTTAGTCTATCTTACAACTTGACAGGAAGATTGCCTATTGTTTATTGCATAAAGGCTAAGTTAATAAGGTTGTGTGTATGTTTTTCTAATAATAGTTATTTATTAACGACTCTACTTCCCTAACAGGATAAGTAGAGATTATAGATCGGCACTTTGAACAGTCTTGACAAATCTCTCTTGCTTCACTCACACCAATTAACCTTCTCATACACGCTCTTCTGTTCATCACGCTACGTACAACCACCTATTACTCATATGTATACAATTTGTAAATAACACATACATACATACACATCACGCCTGATTTCCTGTAGAGGGGTAGGCAGAGATCACGGATTCCCATTTGTCCCGAAATATATTAAATAATATTTAAATAAAATAACGGCAAATTAAATATAGAACACTCTCCTATTAGGTGGAAATATGACCTGAATAAGGTCGCTGGTAGTGACTAGATAAGAGTCACAAGTAATCATATTTTGGCACCCCTGGGGAGGCCTACGTCCAGCAGTGGACTGACATAGGCTGATTGATTGAATTGGAAGTAGTATATCAATAAACGATATATGCAGATGAAGAGGTTATTTACTGTTTTACTTTCCCAATGTCAAACCTTTTGGAATCTTGCTAGTCTCATAATATTGAGATTATTCAAGAACTCTGTATTTCAATAAATATAACATCTCTGTTACTAGATTGGGGTAACTATAGATAGCAAAACAAATACCTAAAGTTTTCAATATTTCATGTTGTATTTCTTTTTTGTATATTTTTTTGGATTGAATTGGTATCTACCTAGCCATACCATTTATAAACCATGCAATGTTTGACACAGCTTGTGAGACATAATTTTATTTACATTAATCATGATTGCCGAGGTATCCTACAACATTAACTATAAACTAACCCCCATATTATTTAATAACCTGTTACGATATTTACATATACAAACACGATCTATAATCCTTTTCAGAGTGGACAGTACCTCGGAGACACAATATATCCGAGGTCACTTTTAGCATAAATATTGGGGTAGCAATGTAAGTCATATCGCACATTAGTCACATCGTCCAATAGATTAGATGGATCTCGTACTAATTCACCGTCTACGATAATCCCCTAGTCCCTTAGTAACCTTCTATGATAATCTGGAAAGAAAGGCAGCTGGTTAGAATTCCTTTTACGTCCCAAACTAGCATATAACATTAGTAACACAGTTACGATATATCGTCAAGAAATACATGGTTATCCTTACATACATACAGATCATGCCAGTTTCCCGGTAGAGGGGTAGGCAGAGATCACGGATACCCATCTGTTCCGATCCTGACAAACCATTTTTACTTCCTTGACACTCATACACCTACTTACACACACGGCGGTTATAGGTACTTCTTACTTCACCCTTTTTCAATATGGCGTCTATCTGATTGTCATGTGTCTTGTTGATTAACGTTCTATCACTTTATTAGTTCTATTACTTCTACCTCATTACTTAATAGTGCAACCATATTAGGTATATAATTGCAAAATAGGTAGTAGGTAAATCTAGCATTCTAGACTTAAATAGAAAGCTAGTTTGTATATCATTGAGAAAAGGTCTAATTCTATGCATTGAAGTCAGGGCAAAAGCTATATATTGTGTGATTCATTTGATGTTTTCCATTAATTAAACATTCGCGTAATAAACCGCATGGTATTAACCACTGAGTTACAGAGTAATATAATTCTAGAATTATTAGGTCGTATACTGTGTAACTAGAAATGACTCTTATATGTTTATTATTATTATCTATCAGAAAAGTATTATGCCTTACCTATTTAGTCCTGTGCCAGTCTGGGACGTAAAAAGAATGCTAACTAGCTGCCGTTCTTACAGTGGACAGAAGTAATGTCGTATGGGCGACTAAGGGACTAGAGCTAAATATAATCTATTAGACGAGGGCCTAGCAACTTATCACTAAAGTTCCATGCAATATCACAACCTCAATATTCTGGTTATACACATCTCGAAAGGTATTAAAGGACGTCAATGTATTTGTATGTATGTATTACTTACCTCTCGTCTTATACGTAATAAAATCTTAATTAGCTACCGTTCTTCCCGGCATGTCGTAGGAGGCGACTAAGGGACTATATAGAAATCAATGGAATATTTAAGGCGATAGATTGAATAATGTTAGAATTAATGTTCTTCATTAATACCACGAGTACCCCCATACAAATGCTTAGAATAAGCAAGAAGTTATTACTTCTGTCCACCGCCAATGTGATAAAAGTACGTAAATGTATATACATTAACCTTCACTAAGTGTATAAGAATTTTCTTAGGATAGGGTAGGGTTTAGCCAGTATTATGTAGGCATTACCTATGTAAATTTATTTTCTATGTGCTTATCGTAATAAAAACACATTTACAGTATGCATCGAATTATACTGTGAGAGGAAACATCGTGAGGAAACCTACCTGTTCCCCGAACAGGCAATAGTTAGTGCTTGCGAATGGCGACACGGCTTACCACCTGTCACTTTGAGTACTGACCACGTCAACACGTGGGTCCGAGGTAGGCATAGAATTAGTACCCCGCAAGGTTTAATGGTCGTGAACACGTTTGTCTTTTTACCTATGTATTGAAAATGTGTCATTTCCGCATTAAGCAAGATTGGCTACTTATTTCCCACGTTTCGCAATTGATCTTGTACTCAATGTAGTGTTCATCGCCATTTACAGATATTTACATACCTATCATACCTAATCGTTTGTTAGGTGTGTACTTACTAAACTGGTTTGACAAAAATCAACATTAGGAAATTAAACAAAGACCAGACTGTATAAAAAAACCAAAAATCTGTAAAATATTATGATAAATATCACGAACCAAATATAAAGAGGGCCCGGCGTAACAAGCGGTCCCCGTTACTCAGTGCGGAGTCCAAATGGCGTGTTTTAATTGGTGCGGAGTCTAAAAATGTGTAGTAGAAAGAAGATACCTGATTTGATTGGCCGATGCCGTGTTTTGATTGGTTGTAATATCGCCCCTCCATCACGCGTACCTCATTTCACCCCTCGTAATGCTACGCTAGTTTCCATACAAATATTGCGTAAGGCCCACTCCTCTTATTAATTACTCCATGATAAATATCAATTGAGAGGTACTCAAATGTTCGCTTGTCCAGTTTTCTTTTGCTTAGGCAATATTATTTTAGTATTGCGGGCTTTACTCAGTATCTGTGGGTACAGTATTCAAATCTCTGATCAATGAAAATTAAGTTTTCTAAGTCTCTACGTAGATTTTCACAATAAAAATATATTATTCAAGCTCAAGTTCGCACGAAGCGGTCGTACCTGTGCACAGAGAGTGGCGAGGGCTCCTCTTGAACTACACAAACATCACACAGCGGCTTTCGAGGGTGGTTTTCACTATGCAGCGACCAAATGTTGGAATAATATCCCGCCCCCCCTACGACAGTTACAA
Source organism: Leucoptera coffeella (assembly GCA_030578115.1). Lineage (NCBI taxonomy): Eukaryota > Metazoa > Arthropoda > Insecta > Lepidoptera > Lyonetiidae > Leucoptera > Leucoptera coffeella. The sequence continues at coordinate 147,249 of JAMBLF010001045.1, forward strand.
AATAAACTCACCTTTAAACTGAAATTTCAAAATATTCTGTTGATGAAACAACGAGAATTGCTAGTCTATAGGTATGGACAGCTTGTTAAGTTACAAAAATTTATAAACTATCACGTTGGGTACTTACTCGATGATGAAATGTAGGCTTAAAGTTCCTAAAACCTGTATAAAAGCCTCCAATAAATAACAAATATTTTTAAAATTGATTTGTAAATATGAAAAAATACATACATATATCCACGCCTCAACGTCCCTGAGTGGATAGACAATGACTATAGCCACGTGAAACGATCCTGACAAATTTCTCTTGCTTCACTCACTACCATAAGCTTGTCATAGTTTCTGTATTTGCTAAAATATCTATTTATTTATTTACAGATATATCTTCATGGATTAACTACAATATGAAGCCCTTTATCAAACAGGTAATTAACATGATAAAGAACGAAATAATTAGTTTTATAGTAGATACATGTCGTAGGAGGCGACTAAGGGACTAGGGCTGAATGGAATCAATCGGGTGATAGGCTAGCAACCTGTTTCCAATGTTCCAAATGACAAATGCGAATTATCGGGTGTATGAGTGTCCATGAAGCCAAAGTATTTTGTCAAGCACAAACGTAAGAGTAGACTAAGAAATTTAAATCTAGTGGACTAAAAAAGACATTTAAATCGGCAATTGTCAAATTTCGCTTAAAAATAGCCCAAATTATTACTTTTGGTCATCCACTACCAACTTCACATTACTGATCAGATATTGAACTGCGTTTGTCCGAAAATGCATTAGTGGACTAACGCAACCGATCATTTACTTGTACCACAACGAACATCTATAGGACAGACT